>VWYI01005146.1:1784-23545 GCA_013399455.1 Anthoscopus minutus
TAAAGCACTGCCAGCCAACAAACCTTTAGAAGTCACATTTGCCTCCAGATAAATTCGCTGATTCAGCATAATAAGACAAGTGTGTGATTTTTTCCAAAACCCAGTAGCTATTGTAAAGCACTAAAATTACGGACTTCATTTCAATGAGACTGAATGAGCCTGAGGTATTTGAGAACAGAAAAGTTTAGATGGCAAGGATGGAGAAGAATTAGACAGCAGAAGTGGGAGGAAAATTCAGAAATAAGAACAGAAGAAAGTAAAAAAAGAAAAACTCAAACACACAAATTGGAAAAATCTGCCTAGTTTGAAATCAAGATCTGAAGTAGGATTGAAATAATATATTTTTCAATTCTATGAAGTGGCAAAAATATAAATTTTAATATTGCTCAAAAATAATTCTGTATCTGAAAATATACTAAAATTATAATGGTTTCAAAGTTGCAAGCAAAATCTTAAAAAGAAAATACCTGGAAATCTCTGTGTTAAATCTTTGTCTCAGTTAAATATGATTATTATATTATGGAATTTCTCTCTTATGATAACACACTACCAAAAACTTATAAGAAGCTGCAAACTACCACAAATCTTAAAGTAAATGTGCTTCATCTCATGGATACTTTTAATGTCTATTCCAGATGTTACTAATGGAGAAATCAAGTAGTCCTACACACGTTTAGCGCATGAGAGCATTTCTCTTTAATTCCAATTATTTTCTTCCTACCAACTTTCTCAGCCAGGAATCTGCTGGCCTAGAAAATTCAGACCTCTGCCTCATGACTATGCAGCTTTGCATTTCTCTTATTTATTCTAATGGCCATAAAAGACAAATTTCTTTGTCCAGAAGGTCACACAAAACTTATTTCAAGGACTGGAGCTTTTCTCCTGAATATGGAATAAGAAATTATACTTTCCCCATTTTATTTAGCTATGCAAAGGCTAGGTCTCCCAGGTGACCTGACACAGACCTAGTCAACATCATCCATAATGAAAATCAATGGCACCAAGTCACTAAACAATTACTCCGTCTGCTTTAAAAATGCACAAGTCTTCAAAAAACAAGGATTCAGAGACTGATTAATTTGCCATTTGCTTTGGAGATTGCACAAGTTGCATTATTTAAGATGTTGCCTTTACTTTGTGTTCTCAAAGGCTGGACCAAGATCAAAGTCTTATAGAAAGTTGTGCCTCCTAAACAAAAATATGGTGGCTGGATGACTAGATGATAGAAAATAAAGATCTGAGCCATGGTTATGGAAGTTTCCTGAATACCTGTTTGATAAACATTTTTATTCTTAACACAAACCCCCAGTTAAGCTTTTCAGACTTCTAGATCTGAGCTGATTTTAAAGAAGGAATTTTAAATAGAATAATTTAAATGTAAACCCAGAAAAATACCAGGAAAAATAAGTAGAAATGGTAATCAATTTTGACTAGAATCAAGTACAAAAGAATATTTTTAAAAATTATATTTTCAAAAGTGTTTTAAACAGTGATAATTTATGTAAAAAAATTGGCTAGAAGAGTAGATAGATAATAATAAATAATAATAATAAATAGTTTCCTTGAAGAAGGATGTGCTGCTTCCTTCTGCAAGCACCAATATAATGATTGTGAGAATTTGGTTAATGACGAAGGCTTGTCCTGGCTGGAAGGAATGGTCCCAGTAGGGAATGGAGGAGGCTTTAAGTCTTACACAAAATCTTGGCTGTTCACTTCCTCCCTGCCTAAAATTTCTGTCCTGTTTCTTTAAAGTATCATATAAACCAACTCTTCACACTGTTTGTTAACAGAGGACCATATGCTTTAAATAGCATCTCTCTTTCCTATATGCTTGGTTTTTCATATTTATTCTCTATGTTTGCTCATACAATAAAGACAGATTCTAGCATAAATACATATACATATATACATAAATATGTATATACATATATGTATATATGTATGTTTTATTATATATATATAGTATATATGTGTCTATGCTTATACACTTTAATGTCTGTGTTGTTATTTCATTCTCTTTTTTCCTAATGGTTTCAATTCTCTCCAGACTGTTACCATGCCCTAAAACAGCTCATGTAACATTTATGCTATTCTAAAATCTCTTCTACTATTTATATCATGCCAAAATTCTTCTGATTTTTCATTTTTAGCTTGGATACTAGATTCTCAGCACAGAAATGTGTATTTGGATGAACTTATGCTTTTGTTCCTGACAGTATTATTTCTGCCTTTCAATAGATGCTCAGTTCAGTAGTCAATGACCTTTTCTGTGGGAACAATTTTGTAACCATTGCAAAGGCATCATTTATGTGATCTGATTTCTGTAATCTCTGACAAATTTATTCCAGATTCATTATTATGGAAATAGGGATTGATCCTAGAATATTGCTGGTTGCAATCACTGAATTAGGCCACAGATTGGTGTACAATTACAATGAAGTGTCATGTAGACTGTGTAGCAACAAGTCAAGATAACTTGTCATCATTATATGGCATTACCAGAGCCACCAGGACTACACAAGCCCTGATGCTGGGATATATTTAGACATTTAGTAGTATTGATCATGCACCACGCAACCCTCTTATGAAACCAGTGTGAACTACTTGATTATCAATTCCTTTTTAAAATCAAGTTGTCAATTTAGAGACATAAATATAGATTTAGAAATCAAACTTTAGACACCATTTAAAAAAAAAGTTGACACTAGGAGACAAGCATGACAATATTAAAGGGCATGCCAATCAAAGAAAATTGACAAGAATGCTGTTTCTGATATAGATTTGAATGTCTGACTCCAAAGTTGTAGTAAAATCCAAGAATGTAGTTCTAAATATCTTTTTCTGTCTGTGGCTCATATTCATAGACATCCTTGATATGACACCAAATGCTGTTTTCAAAATAAGTGTATTTCTAATTTGCTTTCAGAAAGCCGTAGTGTCATGGGTTACAGTACAAAATGTAATCAAAAGTGTGTTATTCTATCACCATCTGCTGGAACTGGAATGAGGGGAAGTGATGCAATCTTGTGTTGATGAGCCAGCTGATAAGAAATCAGCAGGACAATTTCCCTATTTCTCCCACGACCCATCCTCCCTCTAGGGAGGGGTTTTCTGCTGATGGGCCATTGAGTCCACTGATAAGCTTACATCATCCCATTGGAAAATGCTCCATCCAAGGGGAGAAGCTGATGGGCCATTGAGTCCACTGATAAGCTTACATCATCCCATTGGAAAATGCTCCATCCAAGGGGAGAAGCTGATGGGCCATTGAGTCCACTGATAAGCTTANGGAGTTTCTCACTGGTTTTGTTCTCAAACCAGTACACGTAGTAACTGATTTTTTTTGTTTGTTTCTTTGGTGTCAGTTTGACTGAATACTTGATACCTTTTTCAGTTAAAATTAACATTGTCAAAAATCAAGGACCTTTGCTTCTCTTAAACACTATTAAATAATTCATGCTGCAAAGCGAACTCTAAGTCCTTGCTCATAATAAAAAATAATTGTTTTTATATATCTGCATTTTGTCAAGTTGATGCTTCCAGGCAGCTATCTAAACTAAACAAGAGCTGTGGAGGACCTGTGGTGACATAGCACTTTGTGACAGTAAAAGCCTAAAGTACAGTGGTATTGCAGAACTAATAGTGTAAAACTAATATATTGCAGAACTGAAGCTATAAATCTTATGTGGAGTGGCTGAGGGAGCTGGTGGTGTTTAGCCTGGAGAAAAGATGAGTAGAGACAACTTCACTTTCCACAACTACCTGAAAGGAGGTTGTTGACAGCTAGAAATTGGTCTCTTCTCTCTGGTAACAACCAACAGGATGAGAGGAAATTGCAGGCTGCATCAGTGAAGGTTTAGACTGTATATTAGGAAAAAATTCTGAATTACAATTGTTATCGAGCTTTGGAACAGGCTGCCCAGGGAAGTGGTGACACCATCTTTAGAGGTATTTTAGAGAAGTTCAGATGTGGCACTTGGAGACATGGATTAGGGACAGACCTGGCTTAGTTGGACTTGATACTCTTAAAGGTCTTGTCCAACCCAAATGATCCTGTGACTATGAATCTATCTACTGTGTGCGTAATCAAATGGGGTTTCTCCTCTGTTACTAGGTGAACAAATATTTGATCCAGGGAAATGTCTGGAAGGTTACTCTTTTTTTATAGAAAATATTCTTACTAGCTGGTTTTGCTCATAGAGTCAGTAAGAAGAAAATCAGGATTGATCATCTTATTGGTTGGCCTACACAAATAAAACAAATTTCTGTATAGATTCTTCTAGATATCCAAACCTAAGGAAGAGAGGACGAGAAACACAGTATATATGTCAACTAGCAGGACTGAAGTGAGAGAAAGCAGTTTTTAAGATAGATGGCTGGGATTTATGTAACAGAGACTTTACCTTTTTTCTCCCTCAATGTGGATCTCTGGTGCCTTAGCCTTCATTTGAGCCCGTCCCAGCTCTTCTACATAGTGCCTAAGCTTGCAAGGAAAGAGAAAACAAAATAAAGCTGTATATTCAACTGTAAAAGCTGAGTTGTCCCATGTGATTACTCTCACATTTTGAATACTTGTATTCTGCTTTTTGCTTGCTGGTTTGTAGCATCTTAAGCTTTTTTGTTCTGAAATAATAACATGACTCAGTACTACTAAGATTATATGCAGAAATTTCAGTGTGTATGTGGACATGATTTCCTGAGCCTGAGAGAGATTTTGGCCTTTCAGCAGCTGATCTGTTCCCAGGGGGAAGTCTTTTGGGAACCTTTCTCTTTCAGGAACTGTTTTTTGTAACTGGTTTTGGTTCTCAAAACAATGTCGCACAGCTGTTCTGGATGTGGTTTTCTCTTGTTTCACTAATGGCACTAGAGAGATGGTTCCTTTGGCCAGTCATGTTAACCTGTATCAGAACACCTTATAAAAAAGGCTGCAAACCCCAAAATAAAGGCTTCTGTCTCATTGAGATCAAACCTCGCTCTTGTGATTTGAATCCATTCTGCTATTTTGTGTTCACTGTGACATATGTATTTGTATTGTGGCTTTTGCTTGTAACTGGATCAAATAATTTATATCAAGTTTAAAACTTTATTATGAAGTAAACCCCAACTCTTTGTAATTCTATGTTACACAGAAAAAATCACGCTAAGAGTATATAGTCCCCTTATTTAAATGGCTTTACTATTACCAGGAAAAAAAAATTAAAATAAAATTAATTTTTAAGTTCCAAGCTTATCAAATGATTGTAAAAATTAGCAGAATAGTGTGTCATAGATCTTCTAGAAGTTCTTTATGGAAAATTTAATTTAATGGAAAACTGATTAGAAGTTAGAAAGCACTAAAATGAATTGCCATTTCTAAAAGATCTATACAGTTCAATCTGAATATATTTTTGTATCAAGAATTTCCTAGCTTGTATTTCTGTTCACAAAATTACAATATAGACCACAAATTTCCATTACAGTATAATGGACCTGTCATGGAAGCATAATAACATCACAGTCCCATGTTTCAGTGATTCAGGATATTGTATTTAGTTAGCTTTCTTTAGAAAGTGGTGCTTTTGAAATTACTTTTCTTCGGTGGAAACATCTGAAAAATAAATATCACAATATGCTTCTTCATATCCCTTTGTTGTGTTGTTGTTTTTTTTTTAAAATTATGGGGGCATAGGTTTTTCCCTGTATTAAAGGAAAAACCTGATCTTCCTATGGCCATTCACATTTTTTGTGAATATTAAGAATATTCAAAATAGGGTGGTATTTTTGAAACAAAAGTGCTGTAATCTAGTAAACAACTCTTGACATTTTTTCCCATAGTGGATAAGTCAAATAAAAAGAATTTTTTTTTTTGCATAACTGACATGATGGGGAAGGAGTAACTGATAATATTCAGTGAAGATGTGCTAAAGAAACTCAGGCTTAAAAAAATTATCATGATATTATTTCTGAGTGCCATGTAACTTTACTGGTGTATAGTCCTAATATAGCTGGGTAAACCTGAGGTGAATTTACAGACTCTGAGCTGTAGATATTTGCCCTTCTTCTGTATGGATGCTGTATTGATGATATTATTTCCCAGAAGTACAATTTTTATCAGTACCCTGATTTCATCAAGAAACCTCTCTCAATGATTTCTGATCAGTCTTGGGAACCTGGGAAGGTCCTAGCTGACACGAAGCTGGAGAATATTGACCCAGTTTTCAAGAAGGGCAAGAAGGACAATGTAAACTAGAGTTTTGTCCATCCCACTTCAGTGCCTGCTAAAGTTATGGAGCAGAGTATTCTGGGAAGTACTGGAAAACACCCACCAGCCACCAGCCACAGCCAGAACAGCTTCATGAGGGGAAGTTCCTGCTTATCAAGCCTGCTTTCTTTTCATGACTTTTCCTATCCTTTCATCTTTTTTCCTCTCCTTTCAGGATAATCTACCTAGCTGATCAAGGGAAGCCATCTGATGTAATCTTTTCAGATTTCAGAAAAGCTTTTGATAATGTGTCCTTCTGGACAAAATAGCCATTGTTCAGCTGGATAAACGCATCATGTGATGGGTGAGCAATTGGCTCCTGGGCCAGGCACAAAAGGTTACAAGTGACACTTCAATGGTACCTGTCACTACGGGCTTCCACAGGACTCCATCCTCAGCCCTGTGCTCTTCAGCACTTTCATAAATGACCTGGGTACAGGACTGGAATGGCTACTTAACAAGTTCACAGATGAGATGAAATCATGGGGAGCTGTTTACTCCCTCAAAAGTGAGGAGGCCCTGCAGAAAGACCTTGACAAATAAGAGGGCTGGGCCATCATCATCCATATGAAATTCAAAAAGGGAAAGGGATGGATTCTGCACCTGAAATGGGGCAACCCTGGATGTACAGACAGACTGGGGAATTTGATGCTGAAAAGAAGTGATGTGGAAAGGGACTTGGGGGTCCTGGTTTACCAAGAGTTGAATGGGAGTCAGCAAGGAGGGCCACCCAAGTCCTGGAGGCATCAGGCACAGCATCACAGCCGGGCAAGGGAGGGAATTGTCCCGCTCTGCTCTGCTCTGGGGCAGCCTCATCTCCAGTGCTGGGAGCAGGTCTGGGTGCACAGTACAAAAAAGACATTGAGCTGTTAGAGAGTGTCCAGAGGAGGCCATGAGGATGGTGAAGGCCTTGGGGGGAAGCCATGTGAGGAGTGAGTGGCTGAGATCACTGTTCAGCCTAGAGAAGAGGAGACTGAGGGGAGAGCTTGTTTCAGTGTGCAGCTTCCTTGTCATGGGAACAGGGGAGCAGGTACTGATCTCTCTGGTGACCAGTGACAGGACCCAAGGGAACAGCATGAAGCTGAATCAGGAGAAGGTTAGGCTGGATGTTAGAAAAAGGTTCTTCCCCCAGAGGGTGATTGGGCACTGGAACCCAGGGAAGTGGTCACAGCACCAAGCCTGACTGACCTCAAGAAGTGTTTGGATAAGGCTCTCAGGCATGTGGTGTGGGCTGGTCTATACAGGGCCAAGAGCTGGGCTGTATAGATCCTTGTGTGACCCTCACAACTCAGCTTTTTCTGCTATTCAGTGACAGAAATTTTTGTACTTGTTCATTTCATGAATCTTTGCTGCCCTTCTGGTTAAAAGGTTTTTTCTTGTAACTGTAATGTTTATATCCACAAACATATTCTCAGTTTACAAAAAGTGACTAGCAACAGATGCAACGGTCCATCATACTATGAACTAATCAGTTTTGCATAACCAAACTTTTGCAAACATAAATATAGACAAACAGATGTCCTTTTAAGAAAACCTTATATTGCACTTTCGTTTTTGCTTCTGTAGGTCCTCAACAACAATTGTTAGTGACTTTTATGAAACTGGTGGGAATAAAACCATAGAAATCTCTTCTGCTCAGCTCAGCCTAGAAGCCTTTAGCTAGCCTGTACGCAGTCTTTGCCTGCAGCACATGTTTATGCTTTAAACTTAAGGCAGATAAAACTAGAGGTAATTGTTTTAATTACTGCTCCGTGTGCAAACATCCCTACAGGACAGCACAGAAATGTTGCCAGCGGATGTCTCCAACAAATTACTGAATTTTGTGAACAGGAATTTTGGACTGCAAACTACCAAACAGTTTTATAAAGACATGATTGATTTACTGGGTGTCTGAGGGATTAATCTGATCGTTACACAAAGAGGGGTCTCCACCAGCCCAACCCCAAGACTGCTGAGTGCCTTCAGTCCATGTGGCTCACTAAGCACAGGGACTCTCCCCACACACTTTGAACAACTTGGACACTTAGAGGGACAGAGAATAGCATCATGGTCTGGCACAATCTGTCTTTTTGGTCTGCCTCTGCTGATGACCAGTCAGGGTCAAAACAACCCCTGAACATGTTTTAATAGGAATTAATCTATTTTGTCCTCTTTGGTTTCACGATCTCTGAAGGCACAGATGAATTGTAATTATTTTTTTCACATAAGGAGCAGAGATTTGCCTTTAATTTATTAGGAAAACCAGAAGAACTAAGCTTTCTGTTTAACAAAGAGGACATAGAAAATAGGCATCAGTGGGATGCCTTTAAAAATTATATTTCTGGACTAGGTCTATATTTTCATTTTCAGAAAGTGAGAGGAAGCACAATCCAATGGCCAGAGAACACAGTGAAAAAAATACTGTGTTAAAAAATGAGGTTAATTTTTGGTCACCTATTTTTTAAAATTCTTAGTACTGAGTAATAAATGAACATATTCTGAAAATACCCCTTATTCTTTTCCTTTTCTCATTGTTTTTCAGTAGATAACAAGTCCTTTTGGGTATCAGCAAATTCTTAGGCATCAATGAACATAAATAGAAGCAGGAGGCTTCCTCTTAGGAAACCTATCAGCATCTGAATGATATACAAAATGCAGAAAGTATGTGTTAAATAAAGCTGGAATATTTCCTCACAGGAAAGAAAGGATAGCAGAGCTCTCAACACATGATAAACATGATAAAAGCCAATCACATAAGTATCCAGCAGGCAAGTGTTTGCATAGTGAAGAATCCTTGATTTAGCTTATGTTATTCCATAATAATGTCCTATCTTTAACCAGGTATATTTCTTTACCCCAGTCTTCTCCCATTGCCTTGTAATGCAGTGAAAATTTTCATTAAGTTGTACTGACAATTAAAAAAATACCTTTAAAGAGTCTTGAAAGAGCTGTTCTTAGCAGTGGTAATGTTCCCCACAAATAAAAAGATGAATAGGCTAGAGAAAGAGACGAACCTGAAAGTATGACCTGCAGTCTGTTTTAATTTGTATTTCATCTTGATTGAACAACAGAAACATTATTTTATCTTTCATAAAAGAGTATAATAATATACTCTATAATATATATAACATATAATAATTCTGTGCTAGCTATTTATCATTAATTATTTAGTTGTTATGTAAAAGGAAGTGGATTTTCCTGCCTTTTGTATATTAGAGGATTGTTTAGTAAAGAGGATCCGGTTGAGAATGACACTAATTAGGGGTAGCTGTAATCTAATTTTTATGGAGCCAAGGAATTGGATGCTTTTAAATGCAACTAAAAATTAACATGACTTTAGGTTAAGTTTAGAGATGTGATAGTTCATACCCTCGGTATTAGACACATACTTGGTATTTTCCTGAGTTAAGACAGAGGTCAAAAAATTCGTTATCATTAATTTTCAATGCACTAACACTTTTTACTGTTTTATTCTGTCAATAGAGCGTGCCTGGTATTTCCTTCACATCTGTGAATAATCCAAACAGCAGCACACAAACAAAGCACTGTCTTAGCAATGCTCTCTGCTGCTCATGGAAGAACTGCAGGAGGAAGTAGCTGCAGACTTTTGTATCTGACTCACACAGGACAAATATTTCTTGCCAGAGTAGCCCAAGGGCTGAACAGGTAATGAGATACTTAGAACACTATCTCTTTCTTATTATTCTAATAGTGTTAATCTGAATAATTATGCATGGTAACATGTAGAACATGACAATAATCTTTTATTTAGGGCTTTGACAGTAAAATATAATTAAATCACTTGCATACCCAATTCCAAGCAGTTAAAAGGATCTGAAATTTTGTGAAGGACAGAACAGACTATGCCAGATAAGGCAATACTTATGTTTAAGCAATTGATAGTGATACTGAATTTTCTCAACTACCAAATCAGTTTCATAAAAGACCAAGGCTAACCTATATCTTGGATTCAATTCTCAAGTTCAGCAAGTTGTCAGGGACGTAAACCAGGTATACCTATGGAAAATTACAGATAAGAAAAATTCTGTTTCACCAGTACTGAGATTATGAATATTGCTTAAGAGAATTTTTCAGGTTTGGTCTAGATATTACTTAGTATCACTGTTGGGTAATTCTGTTCCTTCCTTCACTCCTGTCTTTCCGTCTATGAAGTGCTGCGGTGTGTTGTGCAATTTACACGTGTTTCTGGGAGTCCCCCAAGTGGCACGGGGTTTGTGGCTACACATGGAGATTTCCAGGGGGCCAGCAGGTGATAGGGTTACATGGGTGTCAATCTGCCTTTTCCCACAGCCCCTCTCCCTGGATTGGTAAACTGGCTAGCCCCTTCCCCTTGCTCCACCCCCAGGGATAAAAAGGGATGGTGGGCGGAGGAGCAGGGAGGTTCGTCCTGGGTTTCGGGGAGTCTGCATTGGTCTCGCCAATGGAATAGAATAAAATCGGAACTTGAAACCCAGAACGGAATTTGCATCTTTCCTTCACCTCGTCCGGGTTCTGCAAAGAGGAACATTCAGGAGGTAAAAAGGGCTGGGTTTTCCAGCTTGCAAGGGGAAGTCCTCACTCACTGCAGCCCTGACCGCAGCCTGCCCGGACTTGCCCGACCACGTGGTCCTGGCTTAGCGGCAGTCGCTGAAAAGCCAAGAGACCAGGGCAAAGCTCCCGGGGAGAGTGAAGAACCCCGATAATGAAGAACTGAAAAAAAAAATTCAGTTATTCCTTCAAATCATCTAAACAATAAATATTTTCTAGATAACTAAAAGTTACAAAACAAAGACAAAATTGTGAGAAAGGGAGCAAATGACAAAGGTATGACCCAAAGAAAAAAACATAAGAACCTTCATATAAATTTTGAATCTTCATTTTTTTCAGTGGTTTTAGGATGTAATCTCTGCAAATATTTTTGACATAAGCAGACCATACTTTAAATATTGAAAATAATTCTTTTGTATTAATTCCAATCCAGGGAATTTGTAGTGGTCTCCTAGTGGGTTTAAACAGTACTGCTGAGCACAGATCTGTTTCTTTGTCATGATTTTCTAGTAACTCTAAAAGTCTTTAAATAAATAGTAAAACTTAAAACGTCTAAAAATTTGTGGAAGAAGCATTCAGTGAGTGAACATTCTACAGAATAGTAATTCCATGTACTGGAATGATAGTGTGGGAAGTATGGATTGATAGTCCACAGGCTCAGATTTACAGCCTGTCTTCCCCTATGTTTGAAAGTCACCTGTGCTCCTCAGGACCAGAAACTTCTGTAGTCTGAAATACTTAAAGGTCTTGTTGATTTTGAGAAGGTGATACTGAATTGTCTCTCCCTTTTCGTACTGGAACCTTTACAGTTGCATAGACAGAATCTTAAAGGGGCGCAGAAGGGCCTAAAACTAAGGACTCATTTATCTCCCTTTCAGTGTTTTTATTTTCATTTCTTTTGTTTTCTGTCCTGTTGGGCAGCCCCTTTCTAACTTAGGTAACTGGGACCCTTGGCTTTCTGTCTTGCTTGTTGCTTTGGCATGTTTATACAAGAAGAAAGTCACCAACATATATTGCAATAAATTTTTTAGTCCCTACCAACAACACTACAGATGTAAAGATAGGGGTTGAAAGTCTGTAATAGGTATCTTAGATCTGTAAAAAAGTAAATGCTGCAGGTACTGCAAAATAGATAATTTGATCAACAGAGAAAATTTCAAAGAATAAGCGCTTCATACATTGTTAAGTGCATGCGAATGTCTAACTACTGCTGTTAGTTAGAATAAATGAAACTCATTTACTCCTTTTCTTTTCTTTCCTGTAAAATACAACTAGTTTGCTTTGATGGCTCCACTTTCCAGATGAATAAAAAATTTGCATTTTTATTACGTTGGGGTTTTTTCATTGTTTTGTGGGTTTTTGTTGTTTTGGTTTTTCTTTTGTTTGGTTTTGTTTGTTTGTTTGTTTTTACTCAAGTAACAGACTTCCACTCTATTTTTATTGGCCAGAAAAGTAGCTGGATTATTCTGCATACAGTTATTGGTATAATTAGATTTGTTCTAAACACTGGGCTACCCCTGAGACCTATCATGATAACAAAAGTGATTACAGATTTCTAGAACATATTTACTTCTTTGACCAGTCATAGCACAACTCAAAATTCTGTGGTTTCTCTTTATTTGTTTTGCTGGGGGTTTTTAAAAGACAAAGGAAATTTAGTAATATTCCAACAAGTCGGAAATACCAGTGAAAAGATATTTCTTTTTCTATCTACTGCAACAAACTTACTACTGTACCTGTTTGTTTCTTTGTTTGTTAGATTGATTTTGTTTCCATAGAATCGTGTAATTATAGAATCATAGAATGGTTTGGGTTAGAAGGGAGCTTAAAATCTCCCTGTCCTGGACAGGCATACTTTCCACTAAATCAAGTGTTCAGAGTCCCATCCAGCCTGATCTTTGACGTGTCCAGGATTGGAGAGTCTAGCACTTCTCTGGTCAAGCTGTTAGAATGTCTCATCATCCTTACAGGAAAGAGTTTCCTATATAATATATATAATCTAAATCTAGTGTTCTTCAGCTTAATTCCTCCCTGTCCTATGTCCTATCCATTCCTACCTGACCTTGTGAAAAGCTTCTCTTCAGTTTCCTTATAAGGCTCCTTTAGGTACTGGCAGTTGGTGTAAATTCTCCCCAGATTCTTCTCCAGACTGAACAGCCCCAACTCTCTCAACCTGGTTGCATGGGGTAAGTGCTCCAGCTCTGATCAACTTAGTAACTGTCCTGTGGACTTTTTCCAACAGGAAAATACGTTTCTTCTTCTAGGGACTTCAGACCTGGACACATCACTGCAGTAAACCTGGACAATAATTATCCTTCACACTGCATAAATCTTTGAATGAAACTCTAGGTCAATACTGATGTAGCAGCTGGAAACTGATTTTTCTGCATGGTCATCATCACATTATTTAAATGAGTCCCACAATCAATCTCTTCCTGTATCAGTTTGATGCATTTTCATACTATTTCCATAGTCACCACTTCAAGAGGGCTGTTTTGTGTAATCCCATTCTGGATGGTCTGAGTTAGGCAGAGCCTTGTTTTTCACCTCTCTTTCTATGGGAAGTGCACCAGACATCACCATGAGAATCCAGTTCCAAAATCAAAAGTCATTCTCACATAAAGAGAAACTTCCTAGAAGAAAGTTGAATAATTTTAAACACATATGAACATATTTTTTTACTTAATCACAAGCAGGGAATTCTGTGGGTCTTACCTGGGGAAAGGAACCACACACAACAACCTACAAAACCCCAAAACACTTGCAAACCAGAAAACAAAAATCCAAACAAAATAAATTTAATTTTAAGGGTGTTGTGAAAGACAGAGGATTTAATTGGCTTCACTTGACCAAATTCAGCTACTAGTTGTGTACAACATTCATTTCTGTAAATCTGTCTACACTCTTTTAAAACACTTCTTTTTTTCCTTCTTCCTTGATTTTTATATTCTACACTATCTGTTTTGTATACATTTCAGAAACAGTTGAAAGTCTTGCTGCTAAATACTATCTTATCCCAACAAGACTATTACTTCTTAGCCAAACTTTTAATTTCAGGTTTCAGTATTTGTTTTTATAGATAACTTGCTACCTTTAGTATAGCCAAGCTGTTACCAGGCTTCCATCCTCTGTTTTCCTTAATAATGATTTTCTTTACATTATAACTTCTACACCACATTTTTTGGTATCTAATAAAAAAAAAGCCATCTTTTAGCCAAGCTTCTGGGATGAAACTTATATTAGAACAAGAACAAGGGATATTAACCTATTTTAATTTCAAAACTCTACTGAGGGATAAGCATAGATTTTGAAATCTTGCTTCTCTGTGAAGAGCTTCTTTCAAATCCCATTTTTCAGCACTAGTTATCAAGAAAATCCTAGTGTTCTGTATTGGTAGTATATAAATATATAAAAATTAAATACAAAACAGAAACATAAACATATAATATATATAATGAGATACAAAAATATAAAAATATAAATATAAAAGTAAAAATGTAAGAATATAAAAGTAAAAATATCATAAATATTACGTGTCATATAAAGAAAATATATATATTATAGGTAATATAGAGTAATTATGTTTCCCTTTCCCTTTTCTTTCTTCTTCCTCTTTCCTTTTTGTTCATCACCATGCCATATGACAATTTATCCTGTGTGGTATCTGCTCTCCAGGCTTTCCTTTTCATGCATGTGTGTTATGATTAACTCACACCAGCAGTCAAGCCCCACTAGTCACTTATTCACTCCTCGCCTTTAGGATTAAGGAGAGAATCAAGAGTAACAGCTAGAAAACTCAAGGGTTGAGATAAAGACAATTTAATAGGGACACCAAAAGCCATGAACACAAGCAAACAAAAACAAAAAAGAATTAATTCAGCACTTCCCATGCTCACATGGGAGTTCAGCCATCTCCAGAAGAGCAGGGCCCATCACATGTAGTGGTGACCTGGGAAGACAAATGTCATAACCCCTAATATGTCTCCTTCTTCTTTCTTCCCCACTACTTTACATGCAGATGTCACATGGTCTGCAATATCCCTTTGGTCAGCTGGGGTCACCTGTCCCAGCTCTGTCTCCTCCCAGCCTCTCAGGCACCCCCAAGTTCCTCACCACTGTGGAAGTACAAACAGCAGAGAAGGCCTTGGCTCTGTGTAGGCCCTGCTCAGCAATAACGAAAACATCTCAGTATTATCAACCCTGTGCTCAGCACAATTCCAGAGCACAACCCCATACCAGATACTGTGAAGAGAGCTAGCTCACACCAGGGGAACCAACACAGTGTATCTTCTGCCGATGCATTAGGACTTTTACATTTGAACAGACAGAACACCCTCCTGCTGTTAAAATATTGCCTAATCAAACTGTGAGATCATGACATCCATGATGCCTTAAAACCAGCAGAGAAATTGAACACAACCTGCTGCCCTTGAGTGAAGGCCAGAAGCTTCTCTCTCCAGGTAAGGGACATCCCTCGTTCTGCCTTCAACCCTAGTGAAACACCCTTGGAAATGAATTAGGAAAAGTGTTTAACCAATCATAATATACTCATTAAAAAGGACAAGAGAGAATTAAGGTAATGGATAGATCTGACTTTTTTTTTCCCCCGAGTTTCTTTTGGCTTAATGGGAACTAAGTAGAAGCAAGCACTACAGAGACAGGTTTGTGCAACTGCAAAGGTTTTGTCTAATTGCAAAGAATGTGTAATTTCTGTCAGGCAGATGAGAAATAAAAAAAGAATACCTATAAAAAAATGTCTCGCTAGAGGTTTGATGTACTAAAACTCTGCAACAACTCACACACATTGCTGTCAGAGTTAATATATATAAAATTCGATGTGTGTGATGGGGCAGTATTACCTTAATAAGTGAATACAATGTTGAGCCAAGTCAGTCCCACTGCTCTATCAACTCTCCTGTTTCTCATGCTACTAAAATTCTAAAACACCTTGAGTATTACCTATTAAGTATTTTTATATATTACAATATAATATTACATATTATATGTCAGCTGTTGTTCAATCTATTTCTATGTCTCTGAGCAATTAGCATCTGCCAAGTGGAACCTAAGGTTTTGTGTGTTTTTGTGTCTGGTATCCTGAGGTTTTGCTCTACCAGACCATGACTTATACTGGCTCAGGTCAGTGTGTCTGAGGTTATTTAAGATGCAGTTGGCAGTAGCCATAAAAGGCAGTAGCTCAATTGACAGCAATTATTTAGACAAGACATTGTTTGTATGTAGAAGAACTGAAATGGTACTGATACCTGGTTTTAAGTAGTGATGTCTATGACCAAAGTAACAATACTGCTTTTGAAAGCTGCAATATCATTTTGAATGTGCAAAGGTGTTCCAAAAGGAAAAGGCTGGATGGTAACTCCTAAGATTAAAAAAGTCAAGACTAAGTTCTTAGAATTAGAGGAAATCTAGAAGGAGGAAACCTCCTTCAAGGGCTGCAAGATAACATGTAGTGACTGATTGTGGACTGAGTTACATTTGAAGCAGAGTTTACCTTTTGTGTAATCAAGAGCAGATCTTTGTACAGAAAAATTATTGCTCCTGGATAGCTCAACCTGTGCCACACATGCCTGTGAAATAGGAGTTTGAAAGCATGACTTACCACAGTACAAGAATATACAACATAGAAGCATAAGGTGTTATATGTTGTACTACATACAGATTACTTTCTAGATCACTGGGAAGGGTATTTACCAGTGACATTAATGCATTCAGGGGTCCTAGATCCCAGATTTCAGACATTTGAATGTCACATCAGATCTAACATAAGGTCAGCCATTTCCATAGATTTATAGCAGAAATAGCATTGTTTCATTGTAATTTTACGGAATTAGAAAATAAACATATTTTTCTGGAGTAGATACAAAGTCTATCTTCAGCTGCTTTGACATGAGAAGTCTAAGCACAGGACTGAGGGCTCCAATGCTGCAATGTTATATGAGAAAACTTACAGCAAAAGGGCAGGAAAATGCCCTTCTACAGCTGACACTACTTCAAGCATGTTTTGAAAGACACATTACAATGAATAAATTTCACATTTTATTAAGATTAGCATATTAAATTTCTTTTTTGGGGGGGATACAAGTAAGCATACGCTTGATTTTAGAGAAAGACTCTGTTATGTCATTGATTCACACAATAAATCCAAGTGCACAAGGTAAAAGAGATGGGAAATAGTCCTGCCATCACAAAAGTATACATCTTGGTAAGCAGATATATACTTAATTTCCCTGAGGGTTTTTTTGGAAAATGCCACTAAGTTCCTGTATGAATACACATTCTGATTAAGAATCTACGTGGAAAAAGGCTTTCACAAGAGTATAACCTGGCTGAAACAAGTTTCCCCATTCAGCTAAATTCACAATTGGCTTCTCATAATACAATCTGCTTCTTAAAAATTCAGCAGTTATACCCAGAAGGAGATGCCTTTTAAAATAACTTGAGGGTGTCTGTTGCTGACTGAAAAACTGCACTTTATTGTGCCTGAGCAAGGGATGAAGTATTTATAATCTTAACAAAGAAGTGGTATGTTATGGAGAAACTGGGGTGCCAAACAGTGAAATTATAGAATACAACAGAAGAGCTTGGCACAGCTTGCCACGTTCACCTGGCATTATTTCTTACAACATGTACCTTCAATTAATTTTCTGTGTCTGATGACCCTTTCATTCAGTTTTATCTACATCTTTGTTCTTTCTTTTTGTTAAAAGGTGAAATACCCTTTTGAAAATCAGTCTTCTCTAGCTAGTCCGAAGCAATTGGTTTCTTTTATGTCAACCTTTTAACCAAAGGAAAAAAGGCATAGGGCGCAGAGGAATTATCAAGGCAATTGATAATGACTGCTTCACATAGAGAATTAACATTTTTAGTTGAAGCTGTGAAGATAAAATCTCTAGCCCTGAGAAATTTTTATTGTGAAATGGTTTTCTTATCAGTGAGGTTAATGAAGATGTCAGCAAATGGGATGAGATTTTGCCAAATGGAGTTGCTTTCACCTCCAACCTAACTTAGAAAAGGTGTTAATCAGTACATTAATCTTACCAGCAGCTGAGAAGATGGCTTTGAAACTGGCCATTTATATTTTTCATTGGGAAAAGCTGAAAAGATAAATTTTCTCGAAATCTGTATTACTGATATAATGCTTCCTTCTCACTCTGCTTCAAGTGCACACTTTTTGCAAAGATATGACAAAAATGAATGTCTGGGAAGTGGAAGGGTAGGTAAAAAGATTACTTGCAAATGTGGCTGAAATTTGCTTTCAGTTTTCAAGAAGTTCTTGAATAGTCTTTTTCATTTATATGTACGAAAATACTGGGGAACTCTTTGTATGTATTGCCATGCACAAACCAGCAATGTCTCTTCTATAAAATATATAATATGACTACTTTAAATTATAATGATAGTGTAACTTGATCAAGATTTTCAGGACCATGTGTCCAGCCAGTCTATTGGTTGATTAGTGAGAAAAATGAAATTTTAATTGAACACGTGATTAAGTGATTCTGTTACCTTTTTAACACTTCTAAGTGTTTAGGAATAACTCTGCATACCAGAATTCTGGAACACATTCACTTCATGTTGTGTGATAATTTCAGATAACTTTGCTACAAAAATGATATTGCCATTTAGATCTGTCCGTTTTTGAATATCTTACTTTGTTCAGTGAGTGTTCCTTGAATGCAAGAAGATATGAATTCATGAGTGCTAATCAAATCCTGCTGCTGCTGAAAGAGGTATTACAATGAAGTCATAGATCAGAAGAAGTACGATATTTGTTTTATTTATGTTAACACAGGGTTCTCTCTTTTAAAACTAACACATACATGAATAAAATACCAGTTTAAAAGTGTTTGTTTGCTTTGTTCTAGATAAAATACAGGAAGAAAAAATTTATACCTGTTTGCAGGTCTTAGTGTGAGGGCAAAAAAATCAGGGTCAAAACTCTAAATCTGCCACTAATTTTCTGGCCCTGAACAAGAGAGAAAATGTTTTTGAAGTATTTGAAATGGCTGGCGGAGGAGTGGGAAGAGGTTGTTCTAAGGCTTCTGCTTGAAAGAGCATGTAAAGGAAGACTCAGTAGAAAATGCAGGTTGAACGTCTGATGCTATTATCCACCTCCATTCCTTCTCTG
Organism: Anthoscopus minutus; assembly: GCA_013399455.1. Classification (NCBI taxonomy): domain Eukaryota; kingdom Metazoa; phylum Chordata; class Aves; order Passeriformes; family Paridae; genus Anthoscopus; species Anthoscopus minutus. The sequence continues at coordinate 20,699 of VWYI01005146.1, forward strand.
GGTAATGAATATAGTGACAGATCTCATCCAGACAGGAGTCTTCAACGAAAAATTCATTCATAACTGTCAATTACCTAGCTGGTTTGATCTAATTAAAAGAGATTGATCTCAAAAATTTTAAAAAAAAAGACTCTTAATTAAAAAAAGCAGTGATCTTGGCAAGCAGTGAAATTGGGTTTTGTCTCATTTGAACTACCAAAATTTTCAGTTGTAAAGATTAGTCTGGAGATGGGGTAGAGGAATAACAAGAGTCAGGGAAGTGAAAGAGAATTGCTCTTCATTACTAATGGCTCCTCAGGGGAAAAGATGGCAATTTAATCTCAATTCTACTTGCACAGCATAAGCATTACTTCTGTGAGAGTATCTGCTTTTCCATCTTGTGCAGAATTGAATCTAAGTTGCCACGAAAGTGATGTTTGGATTTAGTAAATCAAGCAGAAAGAAACTCCAATTTATTAAAAAAATGTTTACCTTTAGGTATTTTGGAGCTCTGAGGCTCTAATCACAGTCTCTACATCTTCAGTGTGATGGGCTGACCCGGCTGAATGCCAGGTGCCTACCAATACTACTCTGTATGTCCTCCTCATCATCTGGACAAGGAAGGGAAAATAGACCAAAACAATCATGGGTTGAAATAAGGACAGGGAGAGATCACTGAGCAATTACCATCACAAGCAACACAGACTCAACTTGGGAAAATCAATTATTTACTAACAATAAAATCAATATAGAATAATTAGAAGTAAAAACTAGGCTTAAAACACCTTCCTCCCAACCTCCCTCCTTTTAGGCTTAACTTCATGCCTCATTTTCTCAACCTGGGCCCCAGCAACACCTGAGGATAGGGGATGGGGTCTGGAGTCAGTGGGGTCCCTACCATGAAAGACAATCCTCCACAAACTTCTCCAGTGTAATCCTCCAGTCTCATAGGCTGCAGTTCCTCACAGACTACTCCAGAGTGGATCACTTCTATGGGTTGCAGTCCCTCAGAGACAGATCACTTTAGACTGGATCCTCTGTTGGGTCACAAGCCTTGTCAGCAAATCTGCTCCAGTGTGGCCTCCTCTGTCCACAGGGTCACTGCTCCTGCAAGGAGCCTGCACCTCCAGCATTGGGTTTTCCATGGGCTGCTCCCCCATGGACCTCCATGGGCTGCAAGGGCACAGCTGACTCCTTCTGCTCTGCACCACGGAATGTCAGGAATCCTTAAATCCCAGAGCATCTGAGACACCACCTCGTCCTCCTGCTTCATACCCCTTGGTGTCTGCAGAGCTGTTCCTCTCACATTCTTCTCACACCTCTCTTCCCTGGATGCAGTTGTTTCTGTGCAATACATTCTTCTTTAATAACCAGGGGTCCTGCCACTCTCGTTAGTGGGCTTGGCCTTGGCCAGTGGTGGGTCAGTTTTGGAGCCCATTGTCATTGGCTGCACTGGATGTGACAGAAGATTCTAGCAGCTTCTCACAGAAACTTCCATCCCTCTTGTAGCCTCTGCCAATTCCCAAATGTGGCAAGGAAAATTGGTAAAATCAATTACTTGGTCATTTTTACTTTTTGGAAGACTGAAGTCAACCATGGTCTTTTTTACTTTTTGGAAGACTGAAGTCAGCTCCTGAACAAAATTATTAAATCTTTGCTTATAACATGTTAGTGCATTCACTTGAGTAAAGCAATTCTAGACTCAAGTAAGTATTTATGGCTTTGAAATTTAGATCTTTGAACAGGCTTATTGGAAAAATATGTCATATTCTGTGTAACATTATGCTTTTGGATTATATATATTGCTCTGATATTCTTCCTATTTATGCTCATTAATAATGATACTCATAGGTTTCAAGAAAATTTTTGGACACAAAGAAGAGCCCATAGAATATTGACATCAAAATTTCCTAATTATAAAATATTCCTGTTAATTTTATCTCTTGTCTATTCTTTGATATGGGTTCATTGAAAATGAAACATCAGTTTTTTCACCATCCCCAAAATAAAATGTATGTGGTAGCTTTGGTCAAATTAAAAAGCAACAAAGTTGGTGTCTTCTGATGCACATGCTTTTGGGACTAGAAGTGTGTGAGACATATTTATTAAATTTTAGATTTATTTTACATTTCATTATATAAAGTGAAAGCATAAATTTGATTCAAAGGCCTTTAAAGAGTGCGCACTAACTGAATTTTCAGTTCACTTTAATTTCCAAAGAGAAGTGACAGATATTAAAGGTCAGAAAAAGATACACAGAGAAAGGAGAATGCCTTTAGTTTAGTGAAAACAAAACAACTATACTTGGAAACATACAAGTAATAAGGTACATTTAAAGTTAAAGTAAACATAGTAATTTTAGAGTTAAGGAATAAGCTTAAGAACACACAGTTTTTGACATGAATTAGTAACTGACACAGGAGTGGTCAAGACAAGACTGATAGCCTTATGCTAATCTAGTTATGATTAGTGTATTAATTCATAAAATTTATGGGAAATGAAGTGAGTTGGCACTGAAATCATAACTGAACTGCACAGCTGTCCCGGTTTTTTGAGACAGTTATCTGTCAGGGAAGGCAGAAAAAAATGTACACCCCCACCCTTTTCCCTCCGAATTATTATATCTCGAAAACATGGAGTTCTCAGGCAGAGATATGGGAATAGGAATAACAGTTCTTAACAACGGAACAGAACAGGGACCCCATCTCGGCCAAGACGGGAAAAGTGGAGGAGAGGCGGTGCCTCACAAACCCCTCAGCTGGCACTCAGTCCCGGAGCTCCTGCAATGCTCTAAGGAAAAAACCCCTCGCTGGAAACGGCAGGGATAGGCAGAAAGTCTCGGGCGGGTGGATGAGATGGATCAGCAGC
>VWYI01005147.1:0-63642 GCA_013399455.1 Anthoscopus minutus
CAAAAATTTAAATAAATAAAAGAAAAAAAAATCGGGGGCAAGGGGAGCAAACAAAAAAACCCAATAACAACAAAAAACCCCAGAGTTAACCAAATAGAAAACACTGTGGACAGGTGGGAGAGGTACCACTTTGCCTTTGCTGGGTTCTGTGTGAAGCCTGACAGCTGATTCTGTTAGTTAAGGGTATTTGTCTCCCCATGTGCCATCAACAGGCAACTGAACTATGTCCTAGGCATGTATCACAAGCTCTTTGGTGGCTTCTGCAAGAAAAAAGGAGCAAAAATACCAGTATTTAAACTGATCAGTTCACTAGGAAGAAAGAAAAACTGAGAGAGAGAGAGGGAATCCCTATGGAAACAAAGATTTCACTCTGGTAATTTTAATAGAGTGAGTCAGACAGGGACTGTGACCACTTATAAACCAGGGCCAAAAATCCCAAGGGCAAATCCCTCTGCCATGATGGAACATCTCAAGCAGAGGAGAAAACAGCTGTCAAATTGGAGTCAGCACATCTAAGCCTGGACAGAGTGCTAACAGTTCTCTATTTCAATGGCAAAGACTGTGGTGTAGCCCTCAATTATCAACCTCTCCCAAAAGCAACAGAAACAAGGACACCTCAAGAGATAGAGAAGGGTAGAGTGCTGCTGAGCTAAAATACAACAGTCACTATTAAACACCAAATTAAAACTATGATGTTCAAAACCCAACTATTGCTACTCAGAAGAACTATCAAAAATGCTCTGACAAAAGAGCAACAGCCTACAGATAGCCAGCAGGCAGCAAGCACCTTGGGTCCTGTGAACTCATTGCTCTGTAGCTGCTTCTAAGTAATAAACCACCTTCCTTTGTGTGCAGACAGGGCTCTCTCGCCCTGAGCTAGGCTGTGTTTCCAGCAGAGTTCAGGTGACCCAGGAAAAGGTCTGATCACCATTTCAACTTCTTTCATAGGCACCCTTAGTGCCTTTGTTTACCTGACTCTGGAACTCATCCTAAAATGCCTCCAGAAATTGGGATGGCACTAACACTGCAATTGTGCCAATAAACCTTGGATCTGTCTGGGTGACACTATTGTCACCTGGCTCAGAAGCACAAAGAAGCAGACTTGTCCCTTGACATGTTGGCTAAACTGCAAGAAGTGACAGGGCTCAGTAACTCCAGGGAGTGAAGTTTAAACGAAGGCATTTCCCATCTCACATCTGAGAGGGGATGAAAGCAGGGACACAGTCACTTGCTGTGGTGTGGCCAGCTGGTGGTAACTCAGCTGTGATGCTCTGGGACCAGCCACAGCCCCACAACTGCTTATGCAGTCTTACTGCTTTTCCCTGAAGATGATCTTGGGATATTTCCTGTGCATGCAGAGTACTATTATCTGTTCTGGGATGTGAACCTTCTCTTTTTCAGGTGATTTATCGCGCCTTAAGTCCAGCTAACAAGATTGAAGACCCTTACAGTCCTGAGGCTCAGGATCTCCTGAAGCTCACCAACCTGCGCCTGCTTTTGTTAAAAAGACAGGACTGTCCATGCCATGGCTCAGGACTGCTACAGAAACCCCAGAGATTTGCCCACTATGCAATTTATGACCTGATCATCCGGGGAAGCTGCTTTTGCAATGGGCATGCAGAGGAGTGTGAGCTTGCCAACAGGACGGGGGTCGTGGAGAATATGGTGAGTTCCAGACATTACCAGACTTGCTACTTGCTACCAGGCTGCTGCTGCCTCAGCCCAAAATATATTTTATGTGTGATCCTGTCCCAGCTTCCCTAAGCCTATCCCAAAAAAGGGCAGCACAGTCAATCCACATTAGTGAAACCTACACCACTCTGAGAAAGTATTTCCTATCATTCTTTCTACATCTTCATGTATAATAACTGCAAAAACTCTGGAACTCTAAAACTCAAGTAAATAAATTGCTAAAAACTCTTGACCTCAAGATATCTATAGACTGAAGGGGGTAATTTGTAATTGGAACAGAGATCCAACCCCAAATATAGGTAGTGAAATCTCCTACTTATATGCCTGCAAGAACTGAATTAATATCTTTGATGCAAAATCTGCCCTTCTTAAAATTTCAGCATCAGATCTCAGATTTTCTGAGTTCATGAGACATGAGAAGTTCTGTCATAGGGTTTCAGCCATCACTTTTAGGTTTTCAGCCTTCTGTGTTCTTGTTACTTTCACAACATAGACAGCAATGTTCAGGATGTGAAAATGATTTCCACTTTCCCACTCTTTTATCCATGCATCTTACAATATGTTAGAATATTTTAAAAAAACCCCAAAAACTGCCAAACCTTATGGTAAAATTATTCTGTAGTACTTGGAGTGTCTCTTCCCTGCTCAGTTTTTTATCTGCATTTGACACTGGATGTGCACGAGAGGAGTTGTTTTTGAATGCACTCTCAGACATTGAAATTCAGAGGAAATGACTGATGACACCTTTTTTATTTTGGCCCAAGCATTGAGAAATGTGATAACAGTCTTGGGGAGATTTAATCCAACCAAATATCCAGGTACATCTAGACACAAACATCAGAGACAGAATTCAAGCCACTTCAAACTAGTCAATATCTCCCCTGGATCCAGAAGTCTCTGTCTCTATATTGGGTTTTGAAAACCCAAATAACTCTTGAAATTCTAGTCCCCAGAGCACTCTGACATAAAAGACTCAAGAAAAACATCCTAAGCTAATTTCTGTCCCTTTAGATACAGGGTACACTTGACATTTTGGTTTATGTTATTTTGGAATGTTTATTCATTGGCTTCCTTTCAACTTTCCTAGTTTCAGAGGTAGATATTGCAAGATAATTAGGACTGTATGACTTTCAAATCGTATCTGAATCTGTTCCATCTGTGGTATCAATCCAAGATTCAGCTACCCTATGTGGTTCTATCAGATTCAAATAGTATAGACTCAGATCATAACTGTGTCATAACTGTGCAGAGAAAAGTTGTTTTAAAGAGTGGATCGTTCTTACTGCAAGCTGTTAAATAGACACACAGTGAAATCAAATAGATGAATAACACACTAAGTGAATACAGCTGGTAGAAAATGAAACATTCTGCCCATCAGAAAAGGAAAACACAATATTGTGTATATTACTGGCATAACCACTGTAAACTATGACTGGATATTTTTCCCACTGGTCACAAGGGAATAGAATCTTTTTGTGCCATCAATGACTTCACAGGGCAGAAGGTGAAATAGTTTTGATGAAATGCACTTCACAAGTGACTCATGTCCCAAGAGAGAGAGGGTGGACGCAGCACATGATTCACACAGATATTATCAAGTCCTTGTCTAAGCAAGGATTCAAACACAGCTGTGCAAAAAGTAAGGAAAGCCGTCCGTAGTTTTAACTGTCTCTGGAGTCCCCAGGGAGGCCTGGAAAAGACCACAAGTGGGCTGGTTTGTGGCCTCACAGAAAGGTGTGATCAAGCACACCTAAACCACTCACTAGTGAATGCTTGTTGAATGAGGCTTTCCTGACAAAGAACACTCAAACCTTCAGTAGTTGTTCCAGCTTTAACAATTTGAAAGCTCTTGCTTAGTGCCTGCCTAAAATATCTCTGTTGCAAATTAAGGTGATTACTCCTTATCCCCTCTTCCCCAATGACCAAAGTGAGCAGCTGATTCTACTTTGCAGATATGACTGGAAGGTTCTCTCCATATCCTTCCTTATGTTCAATTTTTTGTAATAGCCACAGAAGAGTGAAACTTAAAATTTTAAATTCTACTTGTGGATCACACAAGCCTGGAGTAAAGATGATCATGCTACTGTATTAATATTTTCTGTGCTTCAGACATTGCAACCTAAATCTTTCTCAAGTACAAAAGAAAACCCATTCCTGGAAGATCCAGGTCTCTGGTTCCTTTTCCATTTTATCTAATACAAATAATGATATTGTAGTGGTGAAGAGTTTACATAGGTCCAGATCTCAAGGTTTGGTTTACACAGCCGGCATGAGGGAGTTTATGTAAGTGTATAACTTTTTGGCTTGAAATACAATAATCTCCTTGCCTAAAAGCAGGAGAAAAGGCCTTTGTTCTTGAGGGTTCAACACCAGTGATACAGTTCCTATCAGCCAACATACACTGCAAAAAAATCTTTGCCATTTTGCAATTTCTTGTCAAAGGAAAGGTGCTCTGCTTTCAGTCACATGGTAATGGAGACCCACATAAAACAGGGTGTGGAAAAGATGTTACAAACACTGCACATCCAGAAATAATCTGATTCAATCCATAGGCCACATCTAATATTTAAGGTATACATGGGAAGAACAAGTCTGAAGACACACAGTTTTTAATGTGGCTGGATGATGTCACATCATCCACATATTGAAGGCAGAGAGGCTTTGTTTCCTGGACTGCTATTAGCTAATTAAATAAAATGCTGAAAAATATAATGATCTGCACAGAAAATCTTAGCTAATATGAGTTTCAGCCTCTTAATTGTTCATAGTCCTCCTATGATGTATTTATCTTCTGTAGTTAACAAAAACCAAAAGCAACTTCATGTAGAATACAACTGTAATACAACTTCATGTAGAATACAATTTGATATGGGGTGAGCCCAAAATCTGAGATCTTTCTGCACTTGAGTCTTAGAAAATGCATTATTTTGTTAAGTTGAAAATCTGCTCTTCTTACTCTGACAGAAATCCCTTCCATTTCCATAGGAGAACTTCCATAGGCAGTACTCCTAACACTGCTAAACTGATACTACAAGGAGGCTAAAAAATGGAGAAAATTAAAGCAAATTTCTTGATACTTTTGAACCAGTGTTTTCCAACACCATTTTGGAGGGACTGGATGAGTTATGGCTGTTAGATAATCTATCAGTGATCAGTTTATCTGTGGATATGTCACTTGAGTCATGGCAACCCTTTCAGCTTCTAGCTTCTCCACTGAGGTTGCCAGTAGGAAATGCAGCTCTGTGAGAAGCAAAGTCACAGATGCCACAGTGTCATAGCAACAAATGGATACAAGAAAACTGCAGATTGCAAACCCAACGTCCAAATGATGCATCATTCCTCATACCTTGAAATCCTACATAGTTTCATGCATATTTCTGGTCATAAGTTCGTGAAAATACAGTGAGATTCAAAATAGGCCCATTCGATCCAATGAAAATATTTTCTGACTTCTTATTTTGGAGGAAAACAGTAATAATTACCCTTTTTGTTGTTGTTGTTGGGGTTTTTTTGGTTCAGTTTTGTTTTGGCTTTGGTTTTGTTTTTTAAACAAGTTTTGTTTTTAAACAAGCTATGCAACCCCCTCAACACAATTTATCTGGATGACATTTCCTGTACAAACGACTGAGAATATCATGCTGGATAGGAGAAAAACTTTGAGAAATGAAGATGGGAGCTGTAAATAGGCAAGAAGCTTCAGGACAAACATATCTTGAATTTTGTTGAGGTTTGTTGCTATTGACAGTAATGTTTTCTTGGTTTCTATTTAGCTTTCCTCAGATAGGAAAAATAAATGGAGACACAGAGAAGTCATTCCTCACCCCATTTCAATAGCTTCATGTGGTAGCTAATGGCAAAATCCTCCTTTCTGAATATCACAGCCTGCATTTTTCAAACTCTTACAAATAGCTTCTAGGGGGTTTTGGGAAGGGGATTTTTGTGGTTTTCTTGGGGTTTTTTGGTTGTTTTGTTTTGGGTTTTTTTAATGGGGGGCATTAATATGCTGTTATAAGTGAAACAACTGCCAGGGCAGCTGAGTGCATGTAGTCTTGCTCTATGGGTGGATGCAACAGAACACAATCCTGTCCAAGGTATTGACACTGCAGGATGTACAAAGTTATGTGTGTCTCTACAGAGCTGTCAGATTTAGGGTCTGCTTTGATGGCCCATTTTGGCTGAGTCCTGAGGTGTTTCCAGAACAAAGTTTACAAAGTAGAAAGTGCATATGGACAGAACACAGAACCAAGACCAAAGTCCTTTTTGTTTGCCAAACATTTCACAATTCTCTTTCTAGCTCATGAGAAGTAAGTTTGGAAAGAGGAAAGCAAATGTGGATTAAAATGCTTTTATATAAAGCATTAGGTTTTTTCTTTACTTCTAATTATTGGTACCTACACTGCCAGGAAATTCTTACAAGTGGCCTCGGATGTTTCTTTTGCTTCTTTATCCTGTTTACAGAGACAAACTAGATTCCCTGTGGGCCTGATACTCCACAATGAAGCAAATGGAAAGTTTTCCACTTACTTCAAAGGGAGCAGGATCTGGTTCTAAGTAGGATTCCTTGTTTGGCATAATGGAGGTTACATAAGGTAAAACTTGCTTTTGTACATCAATATTCTAGGTGACCAGGCTGTTGTAACCCTTGCAAATATTATCTTCCTTCTCTTCAGATATCTTGTGCAGTTCTATTCATAATCCCCCGCTAGGTTTTCACATTATCTGATTCCAGCTGTGCCCAGAACTCAGAGACTCAAGATGTGCCTCTCACTTTCAGAACATTTAAACAGTGGTATTTACTCAATACTCTGTGATTCAGGCACTCAATATTAAAATACCGAGTCTCATTCCCCTTTTGCTTCCTCCATTCTTAAGACACTCACCAAGTGCTGGTGACCTGCTGTAACTCAGGTGCTGTATTTCAGACTGGCAGCTGTTACTCATGTGCAGTGCTACAGATTGATAATGGAGTTACTGGCACTGCAGGCAAAGCTAAGTGGACAGCTTACCCCCAAAATCAATAATAATCAAGGTAGAATTCAGACAGAAAACAATAAGAAAGCAAAGAATGAAATATGGTCTGAGGGTCAGCCAGGTGTGTGCGTAAAGCCTGAGAGAGGGGAATTCAGGCAGAGAGTGAAGTTGTGTCTTGAAACTGTTACAGGCTGAGGGATAGTATCTTGATTCTTTTCAAAAAGTTCTTAGGGATGTCAGTCTGAATATTCAGCAGAACACTATCAGTGATTTTTCTCCACCATTACCAGTTCAGGGAATTTGGAACCAGCAGCAGTTCATTCATTCATTCAGTCACTGCTATGGAGAACAAAACCTATATGGGCTCAGGTGGCCCTGTCTCAGGTGTCCCAGCTCTGCTTATTCCTGTCAAGTTCCCAGAGACTTCATTTACCAAAGTCACCAGGTATGAGCCAGAAACTGAGTTCTCTCAGAAACACCCATATGTGTAGTAGCTTTCTGACACATACATGTATTAGACCTTTTCCCAGAAAACAGCAAGCGATAGAAAAAAACAATGGCTTTTCTCATTCCTGATTAGAGCAGGAATTTGAGCTGTCCATCTGCCCACAGCAGGCACTGTAATCTGGGACTTCCTCCCAAGTCACCAATTCTCTTTGTGACTTTGAAAAAGTTGAAGGAAATGCTTAGTTTGGCCTCTTATAAGTTGTATGTACTCTCCTTAGGACTTGATATTCAAGGATTTCTTATAAAACTGCATGGATTTGTCTTTTCGTTTGGAGAGACCACAGAGCCCACTTGAACTGTAAGATAAATAAAGCAGAACAGTAGACACTGTTTAATTTAACCATGCAAAATGACCCAGGAAAAGTCAATTTACAAAAGCAGGTAAAGGATAGCATCTGATCTCATTGCAACCCGTGGTATTCCAAATTTCTCCAGTGACATTACAAAGTGAATACAGAGTCCAAAGGCAAACACTTTTTCTGAATCAGCGACAGTTGCTCTGACCTGGAAGGTTTCCAAATTTAACCTTCATTCATTAGGAAAAAAGCCCCCAAACAGACTGAGAGTAGCCCAGGAGAAAGAGCAGCAACCACAACATTGACTGAAAGGACAATAGGTAAAGAAACTAAATGGGCAGAGATAAAGCAAGAGGCTTCAAGTATTATAAAAAGCAGAACAGTTTAGAAAAATTTTAAAATTGCAGGACAAAGAAATGGAAAATTTTCTCTCTCTCAGCTGTGGATTAGAATTCAGAAGCTTCATGAATTTTTATGCATAAATTACTAAGTATCATGTAATTTCTTGGAACTGTTGTATGAAAACAGGATAAAGTTCTACACTATGTACTATAAATCCACCAGAAATTACAGAGCTTGATGGAAAAACTACTGGATAAAACTCATGGCTGAGTACAGCAGATCAAGCTAAATGATTGGAACTGATCATCGTGGCATTAAAATCCACAAGGCTAAACCTCCTCTATGTCCTGATTCAAAGCTGCTCGGGTGGTTGAAGTACAAATCAAAGCCTTTGGCAGTAACACCAGACTTGTAACAGCATGACTGTACTGTGAGACAGATGAGGGAATTAATCCAGATTAAAAATACTAGTGTCAAGGGAAAAAATCTCTTAGTTTAGCTTTTTTCCAAAGATGGTTTGGTTTCACAGTGTAATTTATACATGACTCAAGCAAGGCATGATGTAGGCGACAGCATAGAAGGAAGTAGTAAGGAAATGTCTCAAATTGAGATTATAAAAATAAAAGTTTATATCATGAAGCCACGAGAACACAGCAGCTATACCAAAATACAAAAGTAGAACTTGCTTTCACATGGCCATTAAAGCCAATATGATGGTGATTGAGTATAGCAAAACATTTGTGTTCCTTTCCTGGACTAATAACCTCTAAATTCAGGTATGTCAGTTTATAAATATCTACCCTTTTCAAAATTGATTAGAAAACTTGAAGCATGAAGAAGCCAGAATATCAGCATTTAAAGCCTCAGTTTCCATCTTTCAAGGCTGATAGCCTGCATTAGTGACAGGAGCAACCCCAGCTGAATGCACTTGGAGAGCAGGAGTGCAAGAAGGCAAACTATTCCAGGTGATGCACGTGGGACTTGAGACTGGTATTACAAAATGGGGAGGTTTATGCAATCACACAATCTGCCTGCTTGCATCTTTTCCTCAGATCCATTCCCCAGAATAACTTTGGAAGGTACCATCCAGTTTCAAAAAAAATTGCGAGAGCAATTGAACCCTCAATACAACGAATGGGAAAGAGTCTCAGGGAAAATACAGTTATCAGAGGAAAAGCAGATGAAGGGAGGTGTCATAAAAATAAATTTCATGTTTCCAAAATACTCAGGTATTGCAGCAATGAGCACAGTGGAGAAGTCCATGTAGGCCTAAACACTTTTGCATCTAATGATCAGGACCTGTTAAGTGATGCAGTGTTTCCTACAGAACAAAAGGATAAAGTGAAATATAGATGTGATACAGAAATTCCCTGAATGTCAATTTTTCATCTGCTGTACCAATACATTTATATGCATTCGTAAGTGTCATAAAATACTCAGGCTTTAACTAAAAACTGGCTTGTTTCCTAACTGGTGGCATGAACCTTGCCTCTGTTGCTGACATCTTGCTTTCAAGCTTCCTCCACCTGGATTGCCAGCTCCAGATGAAGAACGCTGAAGTATTTCTTACTTCAGGCACTTCCTTGTAGTCAGACACCCTAAAGATTCCAATGACATCAATCCAGTGGCAATAAAATGTTATTATTAGTGTCCTGAAGGCACTAATAGAACTTTAACAGCCCTGACCAAACCCACTGGGACTCTTTCCCCATGCTCTCTGTCCTTTGGCTTTGGGGTCCTATCTAAGCTCAGCCCCAGGCTCTCACTGCCTATCTGGGCTATGCTCTGGGTTTGCTTCTCTGCATCCCTGCCTCTCTGGGGGCTGTTGGGGCTCTCCTCTAGGTCTGTACCTTCCCTCTGTGCCTTTCCCTGGCATGTGCTGTAGTTTGTCTCTTATTCTGCCCTCTGAATGGATTTCTATGCTGTGTCTTTCTTGGCCTGTCTCTCGCTGCTCCCAGTCCCTTTCCTTTTTGTTTGCAGGCTGTCAATGGTGCTAGCTCTCTGCTCTGCTCACAGTGCTTGGGGTAGTGCTCTCTCAGTAAGGGGACAGCCTTTGCTGTTGAAAACTTCAGCTTGTAGTTCTTTGACCCTTAAAGAGCAAATGGTCCTTGTTGCTTCCTGACAATCCTCTCCTTGTTAATCATCATTATCTCCATCTAAATCTGACCCTGCTTTCAAGGGCACAGAAAAGTGTCACCATAACTCCCCTGGATCTGTACTTGTCTGATTATTTTCTGTTCCTTGGCATGACATTTGTATTTCAGTGAGATCCAGTGCATCCTGAGGCCTTGGATCTGGTAGAGATTGAAATTTTCCTGTTTTTTGATCATACTTTGGTGAGAGAAATGCAGACTTATTTCAGCAGTGAATAACAACTCAGGAACATACCTGCTCTCCTTGTGCTGGTGTTGAATTTTACTCTCACATTCTCTGGTCTTTAAGCAGATATCCCATTTCCTATTTTATCTCACAGTTTCCTGTATTTTATTCTTGTTCCTTCCTGGACTTTAGTCTCTGGCTGCCTCTCCTATCTCCTCCTCTCTTACAGAACAAATTGTCTCATTACTCACAGCCACTTCACATAGCCTTATTTCATCTCACCCTTAAATGTAACAGCTCTCTTCCACAGCTCAGCCTTCCCTGCATTAACCAGTCTTTCTGTGATGGCCACTGACATCTTTTAATCACTTTGCTGTTTGTTCAGTGTGAGCTGTTCATCCCTGTTCTCATATTCAAATCCTTTCTGTAATTCATTGTCACCTCATGTTGCACTCTCTGCAGTAGCTGTTTTACCCATGAATGCTATCTGAGATTGCTCTCCATGCACAAAAATATTCCTTGATACCCATGCACAGACAACACGTGGCAGACTATTTCATGTTGCTTTACCTTAGCACCAATACTAATCAATCCTCTTTGCCTTTTTCTTAAACCTATACCAAAAATGTTAGTACCCAAATCTAACACTTTCTAAAAGAAGTTCCATGCCAGTTTCTCTGTTTCCCTGTGCCTGCTCAATGGCTTAGACAAAAGGGCTGAAAAGCCAAGCAGACAGACAGCAGGAGAGCCAGTCATCCTTCCATATGTATTTGTTAGCTGTTCCATAGCAGGGATCACGGCTAGGAAGCTTCTTCTCTGCTTCTGTCCTGCTCACAACATGCCACAAATTACAGTTCATAACAAACCAGTGGGCAATGAGCAAGCTAACACATCTACTTCCCAAAGAAAAACTTGACCTTTCCTTTCCTCTCTCACTGAATTTTTCTGTTTATTTTTCTGAATAATTGTTCATGAGTGTTCACGCCATCTGTGCTGTGCACTGTAAGCACAGAGTCCTGTGGAATAATGAATATTTGATCATGTCATTCATGGCTAAAACAGGATGGTTTAATTCTACCATTTCCCAACTGCACAGTCTCAGCATTTTTCATAGAGTTTTTTTAATATAGTGAATACTCAGCTTTTGCATGTATTTCCAAAAAATAAAATGGGCTAACTTACAGATTTTACATAGAAATACATTTCAAGCAGCATTTCCCAAGAAAGCAAAGCAATCTAGGATTTTTTTCTGATCCATTTTAAAACGAGCTATAAAGTTCAGGTGGAACCTGAAGTTTGGAGATATGCAAACCTATAGCTCTGGGTTAGGTTCATTTTACCATTTCTCTGTTCTCTGGCTTCTGAAGAGCACTGTGACCACAGGGGCAAAACTTAAACCCTTATAGGGAAGACCACAACGCTGTTGTATTAGTACTTTTGCTTTTGTCATCCTGTTTATGCTTCGATTGGGGACGAGTTTCCTGTGCGCGGGTGGGAGTGGCCCGGCGCGGGTGCTCCATCCCGGGGTGCGGATGCTCCATCCCGGGATGTGGATGCTCCATCCCGGGGTGCGGGTGCTCCATCCCGGGGTGCGGGTGCTCCATCCCGGGGTGCGGATGCTCCATCCCGGGATGTGGATGCTCCATCCCGGGGTGCGGATGCTCCATCCCGGGGTGTGGGTATTCCATAATATGGTGTGGATGCTCCATCCCGGGGTGCGGATGCTCCATCCCGGGGTGCGGGTGCTCCATCCCGGGGTGTGGGTGCTCCATCCCGGGGTGCGGGCTCGGCGCTCAGCGGCCGTGCGGAGCGGCGGCCCTGCCAGCTGGCCACGGGCGGCCGATGGCATCAGCTGCAGCCCTCTGCCTGTTACATCACGTTTCTGCCCGGGGATGGATTAGGAACCACGACAGCAGCGAGCAAATTGCTGTGGGCACATGAGTTTGGGGGCAAGGGGAGCGCATCCACACTGCGGCTCTTTAGGGCGCGGCTCTCCCGATGAGAGCTCCCTGCCCTGGCGGGTGGGGAAGGGGGGCTGCAGGGAGAGCCTGACTTTCAGGAAAGACGGTGGAAAAGCGGAATTTATCTTAATGGTGAGATTAATGGATAAAAGTCAATTCACACCCCAGTCAAAATGAAATTTCAGGCTGTTTTTTATTGTTATGTGCAGTGGGGCAGAGCTGTGCTGAGCTCAGGATCCTCAACAGCCCACGGAGGGACAGGGGTCTAATCCCTCATTTCTGTGCATTTCCTGCTCTAGTACGAGTGTCTCCTGGCACAATAGCAGCTGCTCTTGTGATAAATGTAGAGCATGACTCATGGCACCACCCTTCCCTTTCTCTCACACCCTATGCTTGATATTTCTTCCAAAAAATTTATCTGTGAAATCCTTTCCCCATGGCATTGCAAACAGATACTGGAAAGCTATTTATTTATTTTAAAAAACAAAAAAGCCAAAACACACCCACCCCCCAAAAAAAAAGACCAACCAAAAAAACCCCAACAAACGAAACAAACTAAAACCAAGCAACAGCATTAAAATCCTTCTGTAAGGCTGTTCTTAGGTGTAGGTTGATATTACAGAATCCTGTGCACCAAATCATAGTTTATTGTGGAAGTGGATGCTTTACTCCTGCTGTGCAAAATTACTTGAGAGCAGAAGTAGTTTCAATGGTAACTTTCTCTTTGAAAGCTGAACTAGCTCAGTTTGCAAGGTCTGGCTTCTGGTGTGAATACCTGCTTCCAAATCTGATATGCAATTGAATATTTCCATGACTAAAAATCATTATTGTGTTCCAATGAAGGCTGGTAAGTACAAAGGAAGCAAGTTCTTCAGGTAAATTTTCAGAGAGAATTATTCAGCCAGTCTTAGTCAAGACTTTGTGCACTTTATTTGCCCATCCAATATTATGTGTTGTTTTCTAGCTTAAATGGGTTTGTTTACTTCAGCCACATTCTTCAGCCAGCTTTTGTTCATTTTTGTTGAACATCTTCTAATTCCTAATTTATCTGGTAATAAGATGTTCAAAACTGAACACAGCATTGCAGTACAATTTTCTGTCCCCTTGGAGTTACAGTGCTCTTAGTTACATAGCCCAGAATTTTACTGCACCTTTTCTACTATTTTCTACTGCACTATTTCTACTACTTCAATTTTATTAATTGAATTTATATATAGTCATATTTAAGTTGACAGGCAGGCCTATTGTGCCTAAGATAAAATATCAGTGCCTTTCTTATAGAATGTGTGCATTTAGGTTATTTTTCTGTGGGAGTACTGGTTGGTATTTTCCCATTTTAAA
Organism: Anthoscopus minutus; assembly: GCA_013399455.1. Lineage (NCBI taxonomy): Eukaryota > Metazoa > Chordata > Aves > Passeriformes > Paridae > Anthoscopus > Anthoscopus minutus. Next base: position 13,430 of record VWYI01005147.1, read on the forward strand.
TGTTTTTGCTACATTTTTAACTGTCTGGGACAATTTGCTGATTCATCTAACAATTTATAATTTAGTAATTCATGGTGATTTCACTTCCCTATATTTGCACTCTCTTCCAGATCGATGTTAATGTCAAACAAGAGCTCAAATCCTCTGTTAGCCCATGCTCTCCTGTGACTTGGTTCAGCTAGCCCAGACTACATTTGATAGTCCTTGCATGCTCTTGCCCTGAACTTGTAAATCAAAACAAGACCTGTTAGCTCACCCAGAGGCTAAGGGTTGTTCATCAATGCAGTAGTTAAATAGCCAGCTGAGAGTTAAATTGTTGCTATGTGCATTTTGTAAGGCATTGGAAAAATCCTACATCATTAACAAGTGTGAAAAGAGAGAGCTACACACTTTAGCTCTGGGCTCTGTGGGTTTCCTGAGACAGCCAGGCAGCTGTGTGGGAATTGTGCAGAAGTCCCACATCCTCACGAGGCTGCTGGGGATTCCACCTGTTCTTGCAGCTATTTGGCTGTACTCCTTTCCCTGACAGGTCCATGGGAAGTGTGTGTGCAGGCACAACACGGCAGGGCACCACTGCGAGAAATGCGCTCCACTCTACAACGACCAGCCTTGGAAGCCAGGAGATGGGAAAACAGGGGCACCAAATGAATGCAGAAGTAAGTGGAAGGGAGTTTACTGACCCAGGCTGTCAGGGTGAGCACTCACTACAGCAGAAGGAAAAGCTCCTCCACAAAAGTTTCTGTGATTTACAGTAACAGTGCCATCACAGAGACTGGGGACAAATTGCTGGTCATTGATGGAGAACTTCAGTGTGCAGGTCATTTTTCTGCACTGGGGATATTGGGGAGTGGAATTTACAAGCCAGAATCTGGTTTTTATGTAGCTACACCCCCTCACATCGCTAGCAGATTGGTTTAGAAAATGATACCATGGTATCTGTGTCAGTTATAAAAGCCTGAAGAACATTTTCTTGTCCTCACCAGAGTGTCGCTGCCACAACCACACCGAGAGCTGCCACTTTGATCTGAGTGTTTGGTTGGCCTCGGGGAAGCGCAGTGGGGGGGTCTGTGACAACTGCAAGCACAACACAGAGGGACACCGGTGCCAGAGGTGCAAACCAGGCTTTTACCGAGACAGAGGGAAGCCCATGTCCTCTCCAGAGGTCTGCAAACGTAAGTGACCGTGTTACATGAGGTGAAAAATGAATGGTGAAAGAATCATTAAAAAAACAAAATAATTTCCACAGAATCAGTAACTCCTATAGAGGTAACTCATGAGTATTACTATCTTTTCTTTGTATTTTTTTTTCCTAAACTACCGGGGGTTTTGATCAAAGGTAATCATCCTGATTTTTTGTGTCTATTTTTCTCCATGTTATGACACATTCTTTTGTGATAACTGATTCAATTCTCCAAATGTATTTCCTCCTGGGGAAAGGTACATTCTTCTTGTGTTTGGTTTTAGATGTGGTTCCTTTTCTCTTATGCCACATTTTATTTACCTGGGTTTTTTTCTGTCTCAAGTCTCAAGACTACGTGGGTCTATGTGTGTGCTATTGTTAAATTCCACTTGATTGTGCAACATCTGTGCACATAAATACATATAATGGATACAGAAGATACCGTAGGCCTGGGACTATGCATATTAACTTGGGAAAAAATACATCAGAACTCAGACTTATCTCCTGCTCTACAGCTGTGTTATGGGGTGCTCTGCCCAAATAAATAGCATCATTAGCAGTTCAGCAGAAAGAGTTAGGGCACAGAGGCACTAATGGCTGCACATGGAGGATGCACAACCTCTGGATCAAGATAGTTTGCACCTAGCCAGCCTGGCAAACAGCCCAAATCTCCTTCACTTAAAATAAACATTTCCTGAGTATCCTGCCAGGCTTCACACATCTGATTCTATCTCACATCTGTTTGAGAGGTTGCTATTTTCAGCAATATACCTAATTTCACTTTTCCCTTTGGATACTTTTCCTTCTCCATAGCTGAGACATCAGTTGCCACCATAGAGAACTCCATCCTCTGTTACCTGACCTCTTGCCCACTGGCATAATGAACTTTTGAAGCTTTTCTGACTCTTTTAATGTTCTTCAACATAATTCCTCTTAAACACTTAGGTTACTCCTCTCCCTAGGACTGAGTCTTGTGATATTGCTTAAACCTTCTGTGCCCAACGTATCCAGTGTTGCTGCTCTTTTGCTTCTTCCCATTGGAACCTGGTGACAGCAGACTACTTCCACACAACTTTTACTTCTCATTTTCACAATGTTCATCGCAGGACATGGATCAGCAGACAGGGCAGAGGGTAAGCTTATCTGGCTCACCCTGTATCCTGTAGTGTTCTATGATGACCCCTTCCTAGTTCTGTTTCTACTCTGAGCAGATTTGCTACAGGGAAATATTGCAATGAGAACAAATTTTCAATCTCATAGCTCCTGAAAGAATCTGTGTATGAACTCCCGTACTGAGCAGCAGGGAGATGGTGCAGTAACCAGCATCATGTGTAATACTAGATAACTGCTAAAGTCAAGGAGCACTGGAGAGCAGCAAAGAGGAAAAAACATTGTTTGGAAATACAACCTTTCTCTCTGGAAACCCTAGAACCATTTGCCTAGATGAAATCAGACCTTGACTCTACGTCTGCCTCTCTTGTCTGGTCTGGTTACATGTCTCTCAGTAACCCTTGCCAAAACTCTGCATAGCAAAAGAAAAACAGTTCAGAAATTTACCTTGTTGAAAGAGCTTTATTCCTGTTGTGCCAGTCAAGCACAACAATGTTCTTTTCACCTGGGAAGGTGCTGCTGCCAGCAGAAGGCCCCCAAATGCAATTGTCTCCACTCTGAGTTGCATGCTCAGGCCTAGAGAGCTGCCATCCTGCTTTAGTCACTGAAAGTTATATGTCTTTTCTAGGCTCCTTGTTCTGCCAGTGGCAAAGAGAGGGACCTCTGGGGAATTATTTATTGCAGTCTAAGGTAGATGCCTGAAACAGATGGACTGAATTGCCCTCTAAACATATCTATTTCCTTAAGAGGTACTCTGGATCACTAGCCTGCACTAGAGTTTCTCTTAGCTGAGATGAATTTAATTGGTTTGATTCAGCAGCAAAAGTAAGCACAACCCTATCTGTGAATAATTCAAGTCAATGGGAACTTTTCCCAGGAGTGTAAAGGCATTCATGAATGCATGCCATGTGAAGATATAAGGAAAGGGCAATGCAGCCCACTTGGCTTTTACAGCTGTGTGCACAATGCTTGTACCTCTGTGGGAATAGGAGGAACTCTGGATATAACTACAGAGTTCAGAGAAAACTGGGAAGGAGGTGGTTAATGTGCCTTTTCCCTTTTATTTAAGGCAGAGGAGAGAATTCCCACAATAAAATTTGACAAATTACCATAATAGGCAGTACTTTGTATGTTGGCAGACCTGATGCCCAAACACTTCCCCACGTGGTTTGCAGGCAGTGTGTACTTCATGTTATGCTGCACCTCTTTTTCAGGGAACATTTCACTACTTTGGTTATTATCAGAGACAGCAAAACCACAAAAAACCAGTGGAGACAGGCTTTGGTTAGAACAGACTCAGTCTGACAGAGGGAAGCTTTTTCTTCCAGCACCATCATCAGCTAACATTAAAATGAAAAGCCTCCTGCAGGATGTGCAGGATAGAGACCCTTTTCTCTATCCTTTAGGTTGAAAATTTGCATTGCCAGTAAACCTCATCTGGTGTGGTCTAAGTTGTTCCGGTTGTGTGACCCTAAAACTAACTCTGGTTACTCAGTAAAATAGTTTCTATTTTGAGCATTGCTCATATACTAGACAATGAGACCACCAGATACATTTTTGTCATACCTCAGCCTGCTGATTATAAATTGAAGCGCTGCCACTCCTGGATTAGCATGTTTTTTAGGGTTTAAGTGTACCAATTCCAAGGCACCATCTCACTTTGAGAAATTCATGCAAACAGTGCCAGACTAACAACAACAAATGAAAAACCCACCCAATGAGCAAGTATTGAAAAGCAGTAATATACTGCAAACAGCAGACTGAATGGATGGTTTTGGTGAGAGAAATCTAGTGCCCATCTTCCCATTTTGAGCTCAGAGGAAAAAAAACTTTCAATAGGAGATGAAAACTTGACCCTTGTGTACTGAGCTGGGAAAGGAAGTCTGATGAAAAAGCTGAATGAAATGCTGTGCTAATCCCTTTGAGAAAGCACGCTTGAAGAGTGCTCTGCCATCCAGAGCAAAGTCTAGGTTCAGCTGTGACATCCCCCTCAGGCTCCCAGAAAGTTAACAGGACACTGCTCAGGCCCAGAAACAGTCTTTAAGCATTAGTCATAATAATGAATAGCATTCTCTCTTAATCTGCTCAGAAAAAAAAAAAAGTTGTATAACAATTGGATCTCCTGGCACTGTCTAAACCACCCCTCACTGACCCTCCAGTACAAAACTGCAAAGACATTCCCTCAGAAAAAAAAATCTGATGACATTTGATATGGAAGTGTGAATCTGCTATTCCTTTTTGTCTGCAGAGGTAGCCTGCCTCTGATCCCTCTGCTTCTTCTGCTCCTACCAGCTGGGGTGAATGAGACAGAGCCAGGTCATGGGCAGAGACTTGTTTTGACACTACTTAGATCTATATTAAAAAGAAAAAAAGGCATGAAAAGAGTCCCAGAGCAAGGCACACACCTGCCTGTTATTGGGGGTGACAACACAGGATTAAGTAGTTTGTATATAGACTTGTATGGGAGCTTTGACTCAAAAGCCTAATTGTTTCCTAACCAATGGTTAGAAAAGCTGCTGTATCCTTGGCTCTTTCCTGTGGCTTATTCCAAGGCTTAAGGGATCCTTCTGAAATGGCACCATCTTTTGTATTCACCCTTTGCTTAGCTTAAAAATAATGCAGGCATGTAGACCCATTAAAAAGGGTGTCCAGGAGAACAAGCTTTCTTACTCAAAGAACGAGGCTAGAAAATGAAAATGTGCCCAGATGCACGTGCACACACACATGGTCTGAAAGGCTCTGCTTCTCATCCTTTTACTTCTGAGCAGAGGGAGTGAAGTTTTAATTCTAATATCACAAAGCCCCCATCACATCTTGCTTCAAAGTCTGTCTTAATCATCCCTGACCACACACAGAGCTGTCTGTCTTATTTCCTTCATTTAAGAAACATCACTGGCAGAGTCAGTCCCCACACCTGACATGCTTTAAAAATCACACTGGTTTGATCATAGACTCCCAAGATGCATATGTATATATTTTGGACTCCAAAGATTGTTTGAGTTTTCCTTTTGCCTGTTTGTTTTGCTTGTTTTTTTTTTTTTAATCAAATAGCCAATATGCTCACAGCTATTTCTTATGTTATTAGACAAAAGTTTAAGACAAGGTACTTCAAAGGCCATTGACTTACTTGAAGCACTTGGTATTTTCCTCTAAGTTGGGACCATATCATTACAACCAATATTATATTTTACAACTGTGTCTAATTACATGAGCAAGACATCTGTGCTGAGGGCAGACAGATTTATTATGGACTTGAGTGGAGAATGCAGTATGAATTATTCATTTTCCATTATTTCTTGTCTCCCTTTTACAGTAGTGTCTGACAAAAATCTAGTATGGGAGTGAGACTAAAAGGCAAGAGAATGCTTCGAGATACTCTGTGACCAATAAGCAATTCTAAAGTAAAATGATGCTTTTCACTACACTGCTGTCAAGGGGAGAACCAAAATAAACTGTCCAGCTCTGAGCCAGGACTGTCTGCACACCGTCCTTAACATAACTGATGATGCCTTTGACAAACAAGGCCACTGTCACATCGACTGCTGTTTTGTTAGGCAGGGAGGTGGATGGAGAGAAAATGAGTGTTTGCCAAGAGAAAAGAAGCAAAAATCAGTGGGAAAGGGTTGTCAAATATTGGAAAATTAAAGGGTGGGGTTTTGGAAACCTGCTTTTCTGTTTCTTTAATTGTGAGGTTTATTTGCAAACCTTGTTAAACAGATAAAAACCCAGTCACCCACAGCTGCCCCTTCAGCATGTGACATGTGGGCTCTTATTTTAGGAGTTACCTTAGATGCACAACTGGGATTTTGGATGTAATACTCTGGAAGCCAGACAATGTACCCACCCAAGCTGAAACGCTAAATAAACACAGACTGAGTAAAGAGTTTGCAAGCCACTTGTATAACTCATCTGAAAGTGTTGTACATGTATTGGTTCAGCTTGCTTTCTGACCCACCAGAAGCTGTCCCAGTTTCTAACTGGACAATATGTCCCACAGTTCATCTGGAAACGTTATTTTTACTTAATTGTAGCTTCCAAATAAAAGAAAAATGGCACTTTTGTTTTCTGCTTTCTCATCACCTTTCACCAGTTCTGTCAGTCACTATGCTGTAATATTTTCCCTTAGGAGTAGCATAGGAGAAGTTCTCATCTTCCTGAATCCTGTCCAGTCTCAGCTTGGGATAGGTAACCAAACAATGTGAGTTACCCATCTGTTAAGTGACTCTGATTTATGAAACTCAAAAACTAGAAATAAGAGGGATAAAGACAGACCCAGAGGTTGCAGAAATCTAAGGTATTTGAAGTGAAAACTCCACAGGTAGATCCTACATATAATAGTAATATTACAGTGAAAACAAACCTGGATTCAAGGAACCCTGATGTTGACAAACTCTTACTCCTTGTGTCTCAAACCTGTCTGCAATAAAGGAAGGGTGTTTCCCCTCCTTATTTCCAAATCCATGACACCCATTGTTTTCAGTGACTGACAAACTAAGAGGCTCTTTTTTACAGTGATGTAGTCAGCCCTGCAAAAATGGGGTGAGGGGCGAAATCAAGTTTAGCAGCAAAAAAATCAGACCTTGCCTTTGAACCTGTCAGGGCTAATGAGCACTTGTGTTACACCTGCTCTCCAGAGCTGACAGCACAAGCCCTGGGTTTGCTCCCAAAGCTGAGGCTGCTTTAGGCGAGGCTGCTGCCCTCGGCCAGCCCGCCCATTGTGCCGAGCACATTGCCCATGACAGCACGTGGCTTTTCTGTCCCTAGGCTGTTGTGCCAGTGTCCCCTGGGCACAACGAGCCCAGATCCATCCACAGCAGTATCATAATATTATTAATATTATTGGCATAAAGAACACAGGGCATGGGAAAAAAATAACTATACAGTAAGCAGATGGTAAGCGAAATGCCCTTTAAATAAAATTGCTCGCCCTTCCTCTTGTACTATTTTCAAAAGGTATTTTCTTTTCTTCAGTTTCAAATATGAGGTTGCAGATGAAAGTGAATCTGTCCCTGCTACATTTTAAACTCTCTTTAGTCATATATTCCCCTTTCCCCTTGGAAAGTGATGTGTGGGATCAGAATGTTCATTTGGTTTCTTATCTGTGAGCTCATGAAGAAAAGTAGTTTGATCTGAAACAAGGATGGGCAAACCTCAAAAGCTTTGTAGATCATGTTTGGTTCAAATAAGCATTCAAAAAGACTGGCCTCTGATCCAAGCTATCTAAATACCTTGGATATCCAACATTTAACTGAAAACCTCTGTAAAAGCAGGCCTTAGCCACAAGATTTTTTACATCTGCCCTTTTCCAGATGGATGAAGTAGTGATGCATTACCTTTTCAGTCTGCTACAAGTGAAAAGCAGAGCACGCTGCTTTCTTAATACAAAAGAGAGCTGAAATATGAAGGCCTGGAGTTCAGCTCAGTTCTCATTTTGTTTAAACTTGTCTGAACATCAGAGATGAGTGGGTTTGTTTACTGCTTCTTATTTTACTTCTGCAGAGCTGTTGGCATGAGGCTTGACCATCCCAGCCAGGTTCTGCCCTGATGGAGAGGAGTCAACTGTGCTGGCTTGCACCTCTCTGTGTATCCCTCCCTGATGCTGTCACATCAGGAATGTACCAGTGGTGTGGGATTATGACAATTTATTATCTGTGCAGGAAGAGATGCCCACAGGAGCTGTAACTATCTGTTTTCCTGCCAAATTGCTTCGAGTTGCTTGGCTGGTGTCAAACTGGCAGGAGCATTTGAAAGATCTGGAGGTTTTTCCTCCTATTTGCTCATCTTCAGCTACATCTAGAATATATCTAGTAATTTAGAGGTCTTCTCTCATTCTGCTTGCCTTCCTTGAAAAAATCTGCTCATCCATTTGTAAAAAAAATCATCAGCTTCTTTAAACACATAAAGTACTGCATAGTGTGATGTTTAACACTTTAGAAAGGAACTGAAGGAAATCTCTTTGGAGGAAGAAATTGAAAATATGTTTCAGATCATCTGAACCACCTGAATAAGCTGCATGTATCCCAGAAGAGACAGCAGTTTTGTGATCTCTGTCTTTACAGGGAAGGCAACGTAGGCAATAGCTATAAATCTTTACCTTGTCCTTGCTACTTAAACTTTTGTCAAAACCCCTTTAAAGTCAATCACCTTCAAGCCCGTTTAAAAATAAACACACAGAGAAGGCTTCCTGGTATCACTTCAAACCCTGTGTGGTCATGATTTTTGTAGTAGGGAAGAACTGACTTTCATACACAAATGCTTGCAGTTGTACTTGTTTTGCTTTGTCTTAACAAATTAAAAAGGAAAAGAAATTTGCAGATGTAGACTGAAACGCAATGTTTACTAGTTCTAACTTAAAACTACTGAGCATAAGAAAGAGGGTAGAAGTTTATCAGCCTTGCAAAAATGCCACTTACCCAGCTGACCCCACAGCACACAATTTGAATTGCCTCTTGCTGTGTGTCCATAGCCTGTGCCTGCCAGCCCATGGGTTCAGCCAATGCCACGTTCAGCAGCAGCTGGAGATGCCACCCCAGGACAGGATTCTGCTACTGCAAACCAGGAGTGGCAGGGCCCACCTGTGACAGGTGCCTCGTGGGCTACTGGGGCTTTGGAGAGAACGGCTGTCGGCCCTGTGACTGCGCCAGAGACTGCGACCAGCGCACTGGGACCTGCCTCAATGGGTAAGGAAGCCCTGCTCCAGGTTTACTTTGAGATGGGACTCTGTGAAATGGAACAAAGAATAACAAATACTGCAGCAATAACAAAAATTGGAGGGCGCACAATCATTTGAAAAGGCTGCTGTAAATCATAAGAGGTTTCTTAGGTTACTTTTATAACTTTAAGGCCACTGCGTTATCCAAGGCAATCTTGAAGAGATGAATCTTTGTGGTAATAACAGGCATTTCTACAGCCCCATGGAAATATGTGCAGGGTCTTTAAACACATCTTTGCTTTGGAAATAGATGGAAGAATCTGAAGATCCTGCCTCTCATCTGTGGCCAGGGTAAAATGAATGCTAGTATCCCTCATGTTTGTAGAGGGCCAGGCATCTGTACCCCAGACAGGTATTAATCAGAAGTCCTGTGATTTGCTGAGCAATTGGTCTTGCAAGCTGTCCTCAGTTCCCAGTGACATCAACAAGTGGTCACCAAGTTACATAATTCCCTAAAAACAAACAAACGTAAGCAAAAAAGGCCCAATTTACAGGCACTTTAAAAAATGCTAAGTCAGCAGTGGGAGGCCTAAACAAAAGCCTAGACCTTGTGATCCCTCTGTCTGGCATGAAGTTTTTTAGTCATATTTGCACTCTCAGTCTGAAGAAAGCCCATCCCAGTGGGTACAGGCAAAGCCAGCTGTTTGTTTGCTCCCCACCCCTGTGGTGCCTAACGCTGTGCTGTGGTTTGTGTCCTCCAGCTATGACACTGAGCCCTTCCTGAACATCCCCATCGGGGGACAAATCCCCCACCTCCTCCAAACACCAGCCAACGAGAGCGAAGAGGAATGGAAATGGAATGACCACGAGCAGGGATTTTCTGCACTGAGGCACCCAGGTACAGCCCAGAGTTTGGGGATGTTTAGCTGCCATTTCTCTCAACCCTCCGCCCTGACTGGGTCTGCCCCACTCATCTCCAGCTTGTCTGCAATATTTAAATAGTTGCCAGTTTTGCCTGTCAGAATCAGCACTGACACTCATGGGTGGCTTGGCAGAGGTAACAGTGCCACTTACTGCATAGCTTGACCTTTCTGGGACAGATATTGCCTTAATACCAGGAAGGATCAGCATTTCTTAGGTTATGGGATCAAACAAAGGTCTCATTACTTACATGATTTACAGCTGGATCTGATTCTTACAAATCTCATTAGGATCAGTTTATTAACTGTACAATAGACCTCATGTGGGCTGCATTTTACCTGACAGTGCTGATCAGATTTCAGAGTAATTATTTTATCATATAACAAGAAACACATTTGCAAATAACTGAGCTCACTCTCCAACTTATTCTTAAGGTTCATATAGATTATGGGAACTATAGATATAACTTTATAACTGACAATCATTTGCTCTTCTTTTCTCTCTCATGCCCTGGCTCTTCTCCAACTTTTTGTGTTCTGGGGTTTCCCTGCTAGAAAAGTGTGTGTGCAAAGAAAAGGTGCTTGGAAGCGTCAGTGACTTCTGCCAAATGAAATATGCCTATGGTAAGTGGCCAACATGCCCCCAAGCTATGCTCATTTCACAATATTCCCTCTATGTATATTGTTAGCTGATAGCTGTGAAAAATGACAGGATTGGTTAAGTCCTGAGAGGCAGGATTTCTTCTGCCCTTTTTGTCTAGTGACATGTCCAACTTCTGATCAGAACTTAAAAGCATTTTTCATGCAAAGCTCTGTGGTGTCTCTTTCCCACTCAGTTTATTTCCCTCTTTACAGCAGGAGGGGTGCTAGAATAATGCTCAGTGGAATGATTGGCCTCTACATCAAGAAAAAGGGATAAAAATCCTCACATCTGAAATGCCATTGCTTTTGCAGTCATTATGCAGTTTGGAATTGCCATGCTCATTTACCAAGAATGTATTTAAAGCTGTTGTTTATGAACACCTGGTTCATGCCATCACATGAAGCAAGAAAAGAAAGCTCTGGGATCCAGAGGTTTGATGTGCTTCTGCCAGGAGACAACAAAGCCTGCTTGAGGGGCTGATCTACATGAGCCTGTCATGCCAAAAAGTTATGGGATCCTACTAAATTAAAAGGAACAGAAATTTATCATGGCAACCAGGTGTTGGACCACAAAACAAAAATACTTCTGGTTTGTTTTGCAATCATGGAATTTTAGTGTGATGGGAAGTTTCCTCCCTTCCTTCCTGAAGACAGTTTCTTCTCACAGGACAGAATTTTTGAGAAGCCAGTCTTAAATCAAAACACTACAGTTTTCAAACTGTAAATATAAAGTATAGAATCAGTGCACTTGAAATCAGACTGGTAGCTGCTGCTGGGGTTTTTCACCCTTCCTTTTGTATACCTGCAAGTGCTTTCCTAGAATTACCAAGTGTTTGACATCAGCCCATTAAAAAATGTTTGCTGAATAACATGGTGAAAGAATTAGTTAATTACTTAAAAAGAAAAATCCAGTTTTTCTTCCACAGATTTATTTAAAAGATCCATCAGTGGACAAGCACTGTACTTCCTGTACAACTGCACTTTGGGGTTTTTTTCAAGGTGTTAACATTTTACTTTTTAGCAGTATTAACCAAAATTCATTTAGAAATTCATTGTTGGTCTCTATTTGGATATGCTTTCTGGCAGTAATAAAAGCAAGAATCCTATCTGCTCATGACAAAGGGACTCACGCAGAAGTTGTTGTGAAAGTGAAGAAGGTCCTTAAATCAGGCAAAGTGAAAATTGCTCGGAGCAACAGAAGCATTTACCCAGAATCCTGGACCAACAGGGGCTGTACATGTCCCATTCTCAATCCTGGTAAGGACAAAATATTCACTGGGGGCTTTAAACAGTGCTTAGGAATATCAGCTGTGATCAGCTGGGCCAGCATCCTTTGATTCATCCCCACCAAAGCATGTTTGCTTTCCAGCCCACAGTTCCCAAGGAGGGTGGTGATGGCAGGAGGGAGGCAAAGGCATAAACAGCAGCTGCCACATCCCAGCAGATCCGTGTGCAGAACCTCACTGGAATGAAATCAATTTGCAGCTGTAACCCCTGAACACAGTCCTGGCACCAGAGAATCTGTGTGCCCAGGAGGCAGCAGTGACAGTATGCCCATGGATGTATACACATGCATGTGCATAAGCTGGATGGAATTGGCAAAGGTGCTGTATGCCAGATCCACATGAAATAGAGAAATTCTGCTTCGGTTCTTTCTTATTCTATTTGCTAACCAAGGAGTTTCCCTTTTTCTTTTTTTATTTCTTTTTTTTTTTCTTTTGAACTAGGTACTGACTATCTTATAGCAGGCCAGGAGGACTCTAGGACTGGCAAACTCCTTGTGAACATGAACAGCCTGGTGAAGCCCTGGAAGGCATATTTGGGGAAACAAGTATCAGATATTCTTCGAACTGGATGCAAGTAATTTCTGCTTCAGAAATTACAGTGCTGGACTTTGCCTTTTAGTAATACTGCAGTGAAAGGTGTAGTTAGTTCATGCATTCCCATTCAACATGCTCCTAGCTGAAGTGAGGAAAGCAGACTTGCCATCCCTCCTTTCATGTGCTTAGACAGAAAATTCAGGATATGACTACTTTTTTTAAAAAAATGCACAGCCTTATCATACAAAATTACCTAGCACATCATGCATAGATCACAAGTTCTTCACTTGAGCCTGATTCCACCCAGAATTATTTTACAAGGCAAAACTGAAGATATGGAGTAGTGTTTCCATACTTCAGGTCAGAGTCTGATATTAATATGCAAAAACTGCTTTCATAATACATTCATTACTGGGGTGTAATTTTCTTTATAAGTGACCACTAAAAGGCAGCAACTTCTTTCAGCTTTACAAGTGGCATAATACTAAAAATAAGCATATAAGACTGCTCAAACTGATTTACCACCAGACTGCAATTATGCCAGTATAATGGGCTGCTTTCTAGAAGACAATATTATCTTACTGCTGACCAGAAACAAACATGTGGCTTATCTTGTAAGAGTGTCCTCTAGAGATGTGCACTGCTATCATCAATGCTCAGTGCTGAGCTCTGCTGCAGAACCCACTTTGGCTCAAACCCCATCCCAAACCCAGCTCTTTGCTGGAGTACTTGGTCTGTAACACCACAAAGGTTTCACAGCAATAACTGCAAATAAGCCTTAATTATAGGAAAAAGCCAAAGTGAGGAACTAGCAGCTGCTCTTATGTTGAAATTGTGACAACACAAAAGCTGCAAAGCAGAAACAGGAGGTAAATGGATTGGCTGGAGCATGTATCAAATGAGGTAAGCTGTAGTTCTGGGAGAGCAACCTGGCTCTTCCAAATGTGCTCAAGACCACTGCCCTTCAATTGCACCTAGTGCTTTCATTGTGCTTTATTTCTCTTGGTCACACTTCAGGGTGGGATGCTGAAGCTCTGCTTCCTTCCCATAGTGCCTGAGGATTATTTCTTCTTCTGCAAAAGTACAGGAGTGGTAACATCTGCACTCCAGGTAAAATCAGTTCTGCTCTGCAAAGGCATACTTTCTAAATCATTTTTCCCCTACAGTAATCAAGAGGTAGCTACTTAAATCCTTCCCTAACACAGAATTTTGAGGAAATTGTAGTTTGAGACCTGTGTCCCCTGTTTAAAGACTCACAACCAAATTAAGCTGGTTGGAGCACTCTCTCTTCAACGAAGCAGAAATGACAATGAATCCATCTACATTCTTTCAGTGGGTTACACTGAAAGAGAAAGCACACATGCTCCTTTTGCATATTTAAATTCCTTGTCTAATTTTTACTACTCTTAGGGAAGAGGTGATGAGCTAATTTAGTACTGTCTGACTGGTAAGTGGGATACCCAGAAAACTTTATTATGAATGCAGAATGATGGAAGTCCCAGCCTACAACTCAGGCCATCAATTTGTTCTCCTTACCATTGAGAGCATAAAAAAATGCAGCTATCTTCCATTACATTTACTGCTATTTTACTTTAAATTTCACATTGATTGAACAGCAGAAAAATCCTCAGTTCATTTGGAAATGGATGACAGGCAGATCTTTAGGGTAAAAAAAGCTCCAAATTGTTTCCCAAGAGGATACAAACAGTGTTTCCAGCGTTTCTTCCTCCCTCCTTTTCAGGAAATTTCCCTTCCTCCATTGCTTTCCCCCTTTCACTTCATTATTTATTTGTTGTTACCTAAAGTGGTATCCAACAATGTGGCATCTCCAACAAACTATTTAATTAACACAATAAAACACTTTTTAACCAAGGCATTTGGCAGAAATTGAAATGTCAGCCTTATGAAATTAGGAGCCCAGCAACTGTGCTCTTCAGTGTCTCCCAAAGTTGTCTCACAACAAAAAGATTAACGACTTCTCTTTCAATAAAGACCTGTACATGAATCAACAGTCTGATCTCAAAGGGTCTCTCATGAGAAATTAAATTCAAGTGTAGATTTAGAACCAAGGAACATGCTTTTCAACAGAGACCATTTTACCTGCAGGGGATCTTATTTAATGACAATGAGGATATTCCAATGAGGATCTTATTTAATGACAATGAAGATATTGTTGGTTCATAGTCAGCACCATATTAAAGCAAACACCTCTATTCCACTTCTTGTGCCACACTGGTGGTTTTGTGAGGAGGTTAAACATATGCATAGCTCTCTTCTGTGAAAGAAAATTATTTTTTTACACAGTCATTTACCAGCATTACTAGCTACTGCTAGTAGAAATACAACTTGGATTGAGAATATTGATCTTTTGGTGTGTTCTCTTGGGACTTATGATAATACAGTAGTAATAACTACAAAATAAAACACTGTGGTATGCAAACAATCAATACATCATATATTGCAGGTATCACAAAAGTATTGGATATATATACATATCTTTCTCTAAAATTGACTGCAATTTGACTTTATTATTGGTATCACAACTTCTGCTAAACAGGCATCTCTGGGTTCACAGAGAAGAAAAATGAAAGAATAAAGTTCAACTCACACATAGCTACCCTGGGCAGTTTTAGTACTGCAGTGCTACAATCCAGGTAGCCTGTCTGAAAATTAGAATCTAAATAGAAATGGATTGCACAGATCACATTAGAAAAGCTAGTGATGATGGGAACATTTAAATTGATCACTATGAGACTGCAAAGAAGAAAAAAGTTATTTTCTTGAGCAGTGTATGTGAAATGAAAATGAGCATAAGACAGTGCAAGATGATAACTGACCTCCTAGGAAAAGCTGTTGCATATTTGTCTGAACAAGCAAGCAGGTTGTACATGTAGTAGTAAGTAATTTAAAAGAGCTACCACAGAGGGCAGGGTATTCCTGTACCAAAAAAAGAACTGGGATTTTTGGACCTTTGTACAATATCCTGGTGACCTCGTGACTATGTGTCTTAAGTGACACAGTAAGACAAAGAATGCCAGTGGGGGAAAAAGGATGAATTTGCCCAGTGCAAAGTGGCTGGGCAGCTACTTTCAGTACCTGTTCACTGGAGCCTGGCTTTAGGAAAAAATGAACAGCACCCAAACAGGCCAAGTGCCTCACAAGCAGTAGCAACCCCATACCAAAGAGCAGTAATTATGTATCTCTTGGAAATCCTCAATAAGGATATAATAAGAGTGTTTGCTCCCAAGAAAAGAAGTCTCGGGAGCTGGGGAAAATTTCTAATAGGGCAAGTGAGAGTTTGAAGCAGTACACGTAACTCTTAGAAAAGCAGCAAATTCAGGAACGCTGGAGGTTACTGCAGCTCTGGACAACAGCTGGGTATCGAGGAGCAGGTGACCCTCCTGGCAATGTGGATCCTTACAGCATCAAACAGCTCTTTAAATGGGCACTGAGTGCTGAGCCATAACTCCAGCACACTGACACATTGCTAATAATGCTTCTCCAGCCTCTGCTCCCAGCAAGCAGGAAAGAAGGAAAATGTACCTACACAGCCTGTGCACTGCTCTTCTCAGGGGGGCTCTTGCTATAAAGACTAAATTTCCTCTCTAGCATCTAACACATTTCATAATTTTTTCATGCTGCTTGATGTAAGTTTTTTTAAAATTAATATAATTCACATGATGGGCACTCTTAAGTTCACCAAACCTGGAAAAGCTAGTGTTACTTGTTATGTGTTGTAGCATTTTTTTATTTTTTAATTAAAATTTCAATTAAAAATACTCAGATACTTCTACTGATGTGAGGTTTGGGATCTATTCTTAAAATATTAAACCATGCAATCCTCAACCCACATGCATATTAATTCTTTTTTAGTTCATAAACCACAAATATTCCAGTCATCAGAGTCTTCGGAGTGAGCACAGTGACAGGCTAATGGAGGAGAGGATTTAGCTAATAAGGCAATCAGGATACATTATTTTTCCCCTAAGCAACTTATCAAAAACCATATGTTTGGTATGAGAATATGCACAGATGAGAAACACAAAACAGGCAGTTAATCCTCATAAATGGTATGTTAATTCAGAAACTATTCAAACCCCAATCCTGCAAAACTTCACGAGGGTATCACTGATGCTTAATACCCATAACAAATACGCACATGAACTTGCACTCATCTGAGATCTAATGAGGTCTAAAAAAGTACTTAAGGTTCTAAAGCTGCTCCTTTACACATCATTGTTGCGTTATCTGGGTTAATCTGCACTGTGGAGTCACTACAAATCCTCCTGTGCTCCTTGTTCTGGCCTTCCTGAGCTGTAATACTGATGTGCAATAAGCCATTTAAAAAAAAAACATTGGTGCTATATCATTGCTGCACTCCTCTACTCTTCCTCTGTTGGGTGTGTCTTCTCAGTTCCACCATCATCAATAAAACATCGGCTCCAGAGGGGTTAAAACAATTGAAAAACAACTGCAGACAGGCACCTGTTCAACAAAATGAAATCACGCCCAGTGAAGAGAGCTGACCTAAGAACAAATGACAAGCTGCTGGCAGCTTCTCTACACTGTCCCACACTAACACTGATAGAATTTTAATGAGGTAAAACAAGAGTCTAGAAGCATACAAATTCCTTTTTTACTTCCCTAGGAATAAGTACGTTCATTGACGTGTGATCAGATCAGTGCCTCAGATAAACAGGAGACATTGCTGTCAGGTTTAACAAGGACACTCTCAGTCAGAACTGCTTAGGATATAGATCTTGTTTCCAAAACCTGCCAGATCTCCAGATCTAATGATCCCTACAGTGGCCTGCAAGATAAACGTCTCTTTCTAGCCACCATTTTGTTCATCATTCCTTTTGCACGGAGGAAGGAAAAAGAAAAAAAACGTTCCTGAAGCAAGGTCATACCTCTAGGAAAGTTACTGCACACAAGTTGAAGTTAGGTTTCTGCAATGCCCTCAGGCTGTACTGCAGAGAACAGCAGAAATAATTCTGAAATTGCAATTTTGTCTAATTGTAACTATTTTTCAGTACTTTTTTACATTTTGGAATATATGTTTTTTTAAAAGAGAAGTCTTAGAGGCAATCTTTATCTACATTAGGATATGTGATACATGTACCAATGATTCAAGTTTAAGTGGACTGCAGGAACAATCCTATCCTAACAAGTTATATATGAATCATGCAGGAATTGCAGCCAGCTGATAATTTCCACACACCTTTAAAAAGCAGGGACTGTTTCACCACTGCACCAGAAGGACAAAGGTGTGCAAAAACTGAAGTATGGTTAAAACTGAAAATCTGGAGTATTACACAGCAATGTGGTACAAGGGAACATTTTGGGAGCAACGGCAGTTCTGTAGGGTGAATACAATTCAAACTATGTCTTTTTATTCTAAAAACTAAACAGAGAAAATTCAATTGGAATTCTATCTACAAACTAAACAGAGAAAATTCAGCTGGAATTCTATCTACATGTAACTGTTTGGGCCAAGTAACTTGTATTGGAAACATATTCTAATACATCCAGAAGTGCTTCACATATGGTAAACAGTTTATTTTAGCTGAACTTTTATAAACACTTAATCACCATCAGCTTTTATAGGACAAAGATCAACTAAAGGCACATAATTAAAGAGCAATTCTTTCATAATGAAAGCTTTATCTCCCAATGACTACTTGTGACTTGACATGGCAGCACCTGACTTGACAAAAAGCACCTGATAACATAAAATCATTATGAAATTACTCTATAAACATAATTGCTCAAACCTATTTGACTCTACTACTCTGTCCAAGAACCAGTAGCTCAATGATGGCAGGCAGAGAACCAATATATTATTTATAAAAAATTAAAACAGCCAATATGCAGCTTTAAGTTTTGCATCCACACAATAAAAATGCAACTTATCATCTGTTTATTTCACAAGCTTGCCAATATTGCCAAGGATGGTTTTATCATCTTTATTATATATTAAAGTAAGCACTGATTGATTTTAGATTTTAAAATGGAGCCATGTAACTACAGGAGGAAAATCACACAAATGAAGCAATGCTGAAAAACAGAAACGAGGAATCACAACTACGTGAGTTTACATAGCAAAGAAAAACTCCACATAGAACTTCTAAGGATTAAAGCTACAACTTCCTATCTCAAAACACTTCAAACACATTACACAGTGCTTTCTCACAGTTTCTGGTGTAAGATCCTAACACAGATTTCATATTTGTACTGGATGTAGCACAACAGGTACAAGTCAGAAAGAAGCAAATCCATCCTAAACACACCTTCAAACCTGCTGGATTATGCTCCACGTTCCCTCTGTCAGTATTAGGTGCATGTCCCTACCTACTGGAGGCCATGATTCTCACATTTTGTTTTGTATGCAGATGCTACAAATACAGTTGCAGATGCTAAATACAAACTCTTCAGAGCACAAAGGCAGTGTGGGAAAGAAAAGCACAGAAAAAAGAAAAGAGGCAACTTGTTAGAACAGAGCACCCCTTCACAAACAGCTCTTGCTTCCTCACAGAGTGCACTAGATTTCCATTTGAACAACCAGCAGCTTGGGTGTACGTGATTTTTTTTTCCTAATCTGGTGCCCAGTGTTCATCTATTGCCTAAGATTTCATTTGCATGGCCCAACTGCCTAAGTGCCAAAGTTTATCTGTGCTGTTTTTGTGCCTGTTTACTCAGGTTAACTTGGCACTTGGCTTCCCATGCCTGAAAGAGTCACAGTGAGAAGTTTTGTGTCACTTTGTTTCTTTGAAAAGCAGTGCTGCCAGAGTCCCTGCTACCACTGCCCTCAGAACTGAGTAGTTATCAGCCACTTAACTGCCTACAGATTTTTGCTGGGGATCCAACAGCTGCCCTGAAATACAAACACCTCAAAGACATTGTAAAACTTGACAGAAATTCCCCTCAGACATTAAAAACCAGCAGTAGCACCAAATTCACTTATGCAAACAAGAACGCCCAAGTGCTCTATGGAATGAATGCTGCTGAGCACTCGAGTGCTGCCCACAGAGAAAGGCAAGTCTTTAAACACTGTTGGACTTTGTGGGCTGCATTACTGACACTACAACTTTTTATGCTTTGGGTGAGGTAACCAACACATAAGGAGAGAAAAAAACCGCAAACCAACATGCATTGAAGTTACTGAAGTCACAGCCACATTCCCTTTTGTAAAAAAAAATTCTCACAGCCTTTCTTTTGCTGAGAAAGACAAACAATGTAGTATTCCCTTATCTACAGCTATTAAACTATCAAATTATTTGTACTGCTAAAAGTAGTTTTCAAATATTTTAATAGCTGTTCATATTTATTTGCTGGATCATGATCCTGTCTACTACAGCTACTGAAAATGCTATAGTTTTATCCCTTCCTGCCTGGGCTGAGGAGAAAAGAATAAGGCAATAAAAATCTGACAAGCTGGAGCAACTGATCTTCACAACCCACAAATTCATTCAAGGTCTGCTTACAGCACAGAACAGTTCTCAAATCAATCAGTGTAAACAAAAAAACCAATCAACCAAAGAAAACACCACACCACAAAGACACAGGAGCTTCCAGTAAGGGTAAAAAGGATTTGCTTTTTAATATGCACTTGTCACAGTATCTGTTTTGAGATCATTACACCAGGTAACAATTTATTGTATCTCAAAGTATTTTACAAGTGCCCATCTATATATTGAAGGAGAAGGTAATAACCAAAGGAATCCAAAAGCTGTGTTTTCAGAGCAAAAATAAAGCCAGTGACCAATATTCTTTTAATTAATTTTAACCACCAGTTGCACAGCACACCATTTTTAAAAATACAAAAGCCATCACAGTAAGTGAATGAAATCAAATGTGTGCATTCCAACATTTTCCTGGCAATCCTGATCTGATGCCAGCAGTAAAATGCAACCATAATCTAATAAGACCATTTGAAATTATTTTAGAAATTCTAGATCTAGGCCATTTTCAATGTCTTGTATCACTTTGGCAAAAAAAAAATCCTTAAGGAAAAACAATCATTTAATGCAATTCCTATTGACAGAACAGAATATATTTAAAAAAAAGCAGCTATTGATCAGAGCATACTGAAATGAAGACAGACCTGGTGTGCCAGTGGAATTTTAGTTGAAAGCTATGTACTTCAAGACATTATTCAAGTCAAAACTCAAGGAAAACTTGAGGGTAAAGAACAGCTGTTAAACTTTTTAACTGCATCTCCAGAAGCAGTTTACACAGTATATACACACACTCACTCTTTTTGCAGTATTTATTTGCAATGCTGCAGCTCTGAGATTTCTCCTTCAGGAATAAATTATTTATTATGATGCAGTGCACAGAACATGGTGAAACATTTCCTCACTACTCAGAAGGCAGATACAGTGCAAAGTCCATGTCTCTGAAAATGAGAAATGGAGACGATAGCCTCCTTCCATCTTCATTAGCTGGATCCCTTCTCCTCTTTGGCAGCAGAGGCCTCCATAGAGGCAGCTTCCAAATCTTTGCTGGACTTCTCATCATTTTCATCCTCTTGAGGGTAAAGATCTGGGTATTTTTGCATGCATTCCTGCATGGCACGGAATTGGTCCACACAGTCTGATCCCTTTATTTCTTCTGTGCTATAGTGGAAACAAGAAAAGGCTGACTTGAACTGCTCTCCACAGGGACCACTAGCCATTCCACCCAGACATGGGCAATTCCAGTTGATATCTCCATTGGGCAATATCAATCCTGAACAAACAAGAGAGAAGAAAAGTTAATGCTCCTTCCAAACGCTGATTTCACTCAGTGACAGCTGCTGGGCTGCAGGTGGGAACTCAAGCACTTATTGTGCCATCTTAGTTCTGTAGCTTCAAGGCTCATAAACGCCTTTCACTTCTCAGCCAGTCCGTTTCTCCCTCTGATCTGTATAATCCTGTAATGGGCACAAGTGAGATTAGTTCTCTATCCATCACTGAACTAAGTCCTTCTCCCTGGGCTACACACCACTGAGAATGTTCTACGGGAACTGCAAAACAGAAGTCAAGTCAATTGATTTGGCAGACTCTGTCAGGGAAACAAGCAAGCATTAAAAACATAATTTAAATCCAGTATTAAGCCTAGAAATCTTTTAAATCAAATCAAACTGATGCATTTTTCTTCCTGTTTTAAATAAACTCTGAAATAATAACCCACAACTTTCCCCTCCATATTTCAGTTGGAAGAACAGAATTGCAAAAACAAAAATCAGTGTATTTGTAAAGCACAGATTAAGTCATGTGCCACAGAACCCAAGGAACAGCAGAGCAGGCCTGCCAGAAACCAAACTATACTGTAGAACATAACTGAAAGGAGTATCACTTCAGACTCTAAACTGAAACAGCTGTAAACCTCTCCTCTGGAACAGTTAAAATTGTGACAGAAACATTTCACTGATGGACTGGCAAGGTGAAGAATTAAGGGTAATATGTTCTTCTAGACGGCAACTGATTTACACAATTAAGGTCAAACAGCAAGCTGAAGAAATCCTTTCCTCAGATTTTAGAAATTCAATATAACAGACTCAGTCCTGTGGGCTTCTAGAGTCTCTAAAGGATTTCTCTAAGGCAATAAATACATCTCCATTTCCTTTCTCTACCTGGTATGAACATATACAGGTATGTTCATCTATCACGAACAAGGAAACTACTGTATTCTGATCCAAGCTGGTTTCTTCTCCACTTGAACAGCTTGCTCTCCTCCTCCTCTGTAGCAGACTTTTCTAACTTCATCTCCAGAAGCTAACAGCACATGCATCAACCTTAAATTTAAGCACTTTCCCTTTAGAAAGGGGGTATGAAAATACCACTGGCAGACAAAAAAGTTGAATTAATTCTGATTCAAACATGAAATTATACTTAAGACCTGATACAACTTGACATTACCTAAAATAGTGTCACAGAATTCAATAAACTTATTTCTTGTCTTTGTCCTGTGGGATCACAGAGTTCCAGGCATACATTTCACTCCCAAGTGAAATTCCTCGGACACCAGACTGCAATATCATGAATCATGACTGGTACAGCAATATTTATTGCTGTATTAAAAGGAATATTTTACTGTGATTTGCAGTTCATCAGTGATGTGCTCCAACTCAGCCAATGCAGTTCAGCAGAAAATTACACTGAGTCAGTCAAACCTCAGCATTGACCAGACTCTTTCTCATTACAGAAAATAACAGCGTCCTTAGCATGATTCAGTCAACTACAGTAATACTGTCATTTTCCATGGACCATGCATTATTTCAGAAGATGGTTTTGCATAATATCTGTCATATTCACTGTACTGATAATACACCTAATCCAGTGTATCACAGCATCTCCAGCTGCCTGGAGGAGAAGCAGGACTTCTGAGACAAGAAAATGGGTGGCTGGTGCCAGAGTCCTCCTTGCTGAGGATGACATAAAGGAGAAAGATGTTATTCATGCGGCACAGAAGAAACTATTTGCTTTGTAAACTAGGTTTTGAAGTCCTGTATTCCTCCTCAGTAACATCAAGAGGTCATTTTTAGGTCATTTTTCTAGCTCTTTAAAAAGAAAAAACCCACATTTTGAAATATTCTTGAAGATACTAGAGCAATAAAATTATTTGTAAAATAATTCTCTTAAAATAGATTGCTCCTTTTAGAACCAGACCTGCTTTGTAAACATGCAAATCCTAACACCAATGTTGAGTTATCCCATAAACAATACAATCTATGGTATCACAAGATGACTGACCTACATCGATTTTATCACTGAAATATCATCAGTTTAAGAAGTTCTGTGGACAGAAACCATGCTTTAGAAAAACAAAACAAAAATATAGATGAATAAAGCAAGAATTTCCTCATTCATGATCACAGCAGAATTCACACATCAGTGAGTCCATCAGCAAGCGTAGAACACAATTAAATCTGAAACAGATTTCATCCATTGCTCTTACTGCACTACAAGCTTGCAATAGATAGGATAACTATTTTTAATTAAAATTGAATTAAAACTCCTTTTAAATGCAGCCTGAACATCACTGACCCAGTGAGTCATTGTTGCTGTTTGTTGCTATTTTCCTCGTAGTGGATAAGCAAGCTTCATTTATTCTTTCAGATCAGTTACATTTATACTCTTACAGACAGCTACTCATTAATAGGCACAACTGGCATTACCTAACTTCCTTACTCTAGATGCTGTATTAGCATACACTCTGTTTTTCATTCCTAGCCCCTGTTTCTCTAACTACAAGCCTTCTGTTGTCTCTAACTACTCTGCTCAAGGACATACTGCATTTAGCACAGCTTTTCTATGTCTACATGGCTCTGTTCACATAGCTATTTCTCTCTACAATTCTCTCTTTTTGTAAAAGCACATAGCTATTTCTCTCTACAAGTCATAACCTACTTGAACCTGCACTCACGTAAGAAAAAACAACCCTGTTTACATCCCTGCAGATGAAGATTTGTGTGAGCAATTGATTGCTGGCATCACACAACCTCATGTCTCGTGGCTCACAGAATCTGCTCATGTCATGGACACAGGCAGGCCCATCTGTATCTTTGTCAGCACTTATCTTTGGACTCCCTGGTAAGAGTCCCACTGCTGTTCTGAGAAGAGCTTCTTCCCTGTCACATGACAAACACTTCAGTAACAAATTTATCTGCCAGGGAGTCACAGTGTAAGATGACAGGAAGCAGGATTGTGAGGGACATCACCAGTTATAGAAACAGTCCTGTACATCTGATCATGTCATCAAGCTCTTTCTTAAAAGAATGTGGGGTTTTGCTTCATCAATGTGGTAGAAACCACTTTAAAACTGTCTCTAAAATAAGATGACAGGAACAAGTCTGGAAATATAGAGGAAAGACCAGCAACAATCTGTGTTTGAGGTCCAATTCCATAAGTACTTTTATCCAACCTTCCCATCACAGCTGTAACACTAATGAAAGTCACTTTGCATGCATAAAACTCATCAGTGCCTTCCTCATATAAGCTTAATAAAATAAAAAATTATTCTAACTGATGGCAGCCAAGATGTTAGTGAAAACCAGGAGTCTTTCATGTTTAAGTTCCACCATCTGCAATGCATAGGATGAGAAAGAAGCTTTACAGTAACAATACTTTTTCAAAACAGCTGCAAATGAATTCATAGTTTGTTTCCATCAGCCACAGCTGTCAACAGGCACAAACAGCGAACTGTGATCTTCACTGCAGTAATGAAATCCTAATGTGAACTTACTCCAGTTTGTTTGCCTTTCCATTTCACATGGCTTTTTTCCTTTCAATGTTTTTAGCTTAAAGTGAGTCATTAACATTTTGCCTACCAAAATCTCTCAGCTGATACAACAACAAAATACTGACAGGAATGAGAGCAGTATGCAACTGGTTTTTATTCTAAAGGAAACAGAATACAAGTTTTCCTGACCAATCTACTGGCTCAAGTAGACTGTTCAAAGACTAATGTCTATTAATGTCTGGGACAAAATAAGAACTATCAAAAATTAACAAATACCAAACTAGATGTTTATCTCAAGTATGAAAAAGACCCCTACAAAAACCCAAAACCTCAAACCCAATTTTCAGGTGTATTAGAAAAAGATTATGGTAGGTCTATATAATGCATCTATTCTTTCCCAGATATGACTGGTCTCTCTGGCACAGCAGAAAACACAAAAAGAGTCCTTACAGTTAATTATAGTTATAGCTCAACAGAATTTGAACACTGGAAGCCAAGTCTTCCACTCCAAGTAGAAGCTAAATTGAAAAGCCTGCATGTTATATTAGGTACAGCAAAACATTGTCCAATTTTCTTTTAAATAAAGTCCATGCAAGCCAGATAGCCAGCATTTCAACATACTCTAAACCATTTACCCATGTCTTTTCTGCCCATAAGCTTCACTCCCATTAGATGCAGCCACATTCAGTGACATGTCCATTTTCTTCTCTCTTCTGATTTAATGCATTGTAGCCCTGGGTCATTCAAGTGGTTTTTCAGACTTTAAAACACGGCAGTAATTTACCACATACTAAGAAGAAAACTCAGCAAACTAACAAAGCAAACCACAAAACAAGAAATCCCCACCCAAAGTTATTGACAGTACTTAAACATAGTTTATAGTTGTTCATTTTGAATCCCACAGACACACACTGTCACTGTAAGGTGCCATAAAAAGCTCCTGGCTTTCCCGCTTTCTTCTCTATCTGCTGTTGAGGAATGTGGCATTTAAACGAAAATAAAGTGGTTCCTTTAATTTTGACTAGTTTATTACCCAAATGCATGTCACACTAGCTCATCAACAGACTTATCAGTGCAGGTGAGAAAACTTTTAGATATATAACTGACTACATACAGTTGTAATGAAGCCAAATAGGCAGCAAATGCAGTAACGTTTCAACACAAACCTATGTACGAAAAGAAGTTAATCTTAATGACATAGGAAAGGGTGATTCAAATTACACTACACACCATAACAGCTAACAGAGACCCTGTGAGCTCAAGCTGTTAAACTGCTTAAATGCTGCCCTCTAAAGGTCTTGAAGCCACTTTAGAAAGCATAACATTCACTTTCTAACTAAATTTCAAAGAGTCTCAAGAATTTACTTCAGCCTCAGTTGAGCTGAAATCAATGAAATCACACAAAGCGAAGAGGCCAAAGGTAATCAGAAAAAAATTAACCTAAAAACCACATCTTGAAAACCACATTTTCAAGATAATTATTAACCCAGGACAAAATCTATTAAATAATCTCAATCAGAAGATTATTTCATTTACCCATTATTTAAAGTACACTCTGTGCAACCAGAACATTGGATATCTTGGTCTCAGAAATACTCTAATCTCCTAAATCTCTATTTGCAGGTTACATATATTTCATACAAGAATTGTAATCTTCATGAAAACTTTTATCTTTTCAAGGCAAGATGATCAATAATTTTAACTTCATGAGCCACTGAAAAGATACTGATTGTATTGCTAACATTATAGATCATCCAGCTATTAATTCATATTAAATCAGATATCCAGAGATCACCAAATCTCGCAATTTCAGCTGCACACAACCAGATGAGCAATTTGCATCAAGGACAGTGATATGTAACTCACATCAACTTCTCTGAAAATTGCATACCACTACTTAAAACAGAGAAAAAAAAACATAGTTTCAACTTGATTAGGCTCTACCTTTATTAATAAAAGGAAAAGGCATCCCTGCATATCCCTGGCTACTAACCAAAACTAAAAGCCATCAATTGATTATGTGAACAGGCCACTAAGACAAACCATTAAAAGCGCAGAAAAAGAAATACTGGAAGAAAGTGTGTCATTAGTGATGTCCAAATGTGGCAGTTAAAACTGCCAAGAATTCGGGTATTTACTGCATAACCAGCTGCCCTCAGTCTTTAAATATGCTTATGTTTTGATAATTCCTACAGGGTTTGTTTTCTGTTGGATTTATATAGGATGTAACATCCCTTACTTCTGTTTTTCTGCTCACTACTGACCTTGCTCTTCGTAAGGGTCATCTGGGTCATCTGCAACCAGCTCAGCACTGCTTGGTGTCTCATGGTCCTCCTTGGTTGCAAATATTATTCTGTCTTTTCCTACCATGGAGGAGACAAGAAACAAAATTCAGAGAAATCTGAGACAGAAAGAGTATTTTACAAAACTGCTGAACGCCACAAGGTAATGAGATATTCAATGTGATACACTAATGTTAATAATGAACTGTTGTACTTAACAATCACCTTCAATTAGAAGAGTTAATAGTTCAGAGGAACACATACACACTGAAATTCTGTTATTTGAAAGCTCCAAAAGCAATGTCCTGTAATGGCTGCAGATCATAATACAGTTTAGTGGATGGCTAAGTCAAAAAGCTGTTTCAAAACAAACTCAAATTACTCCAATACCACGACTAACACAGAGGAAGAGTTTAGAACTAAAAAAAAAAAGAGAAAGAAAAACTATAATAAATAACTGCTCTTCACTAAAGACTAGTGTAGACTTTTACACTAACCATCTGAATTAAAAACTGAAAATAGCTATCACCATATAGAACTAACTGCATTGAAAGGTGCTGTGAACATTACAAGGGATGTAAATCCAACGGAGCAAACTTCCTGCTCTTGATTTAACTAAGACATTCTGCAGCGGGGTCTGAGGAGGCTTGGCTGGAAACTTCAGTTTTCTAACAACCTTAACACACTCTGAGGCATGCACAAGCAGAGAACGGCTACCCGAAACTCTTCTGAACACAAAACTAAGTATTCTGAGAGTGGGAAAAATGGCAAATTCCCCAAGAATTCTCCAAATTCATAAAGGCCACTACAGTAACATGGCATATTAGAAATTAGAATCTCCTGATTAAAATCACCTCAGTGTGACCTCAGCCAGCAGATATTCGGTAACTTAACTTTGCTCAGTAACCAAGCATTTTAACAGAAAATGTGTCTGAAAACCAGACAAATATAACACTTTAAAAACAAAGGAAACAGTTTTCTGACAATTCTGCATTGTACTCCAGCAAGCTTTACAATGTGGAATGTTCAGTAATTTCTTATATAAAAGGAGCTAGAAACACATGAACTCTAACCCCACCACTGCAGTTCTGTAGTTGCATAAGGCAACTTACCGATCTTGCAAAATTAAACAAAGCACAGCACAAAACATAAAAGAAGTCCATAGGTTAGGACGACCTCAATACAGTTTATATAGTCTGTGTCCAAGTTTGTAACTTATAAATAGCATTTAGAACTATTGGCGCTTTTTTCCTAGTCTGAAACTTTACATTCGGCCACTTCACATTACTTAAGAGAGCAAAGATATTTATCTATGTATACGTAGATATAGATATACATCTAGATATTTATCTGTGTGTCTCCCAATTTAAGAAGCGGTCAAGCCTCATAAATACCACCACCATACAACACAATACAGACACAGAAAAGCTCGCTCTCTATTCACTCTGTCCATGGACCTTAAAAAGACAAAACCGCACGCCTCTGGCCACTCAGCTAGGCCGGGATAAATTTAACCCCTGCGGGCAGAAGGAGCTCCGCGGCCGGGAGCTGCCCTGCCCGCACGCCTCAGTCGCTCCGCGGGCACACACGGCGCCTGCAGGGCACCTCCGGCCGCTCCCGGCCCGCACCGTGCCCTGCACCGCGCCGCCGCCCTTCCTGCCCTCCGCCAGGAGAAAGGTCGGCGGTGGGAGGCAAGGCAGCGCTGCCGCCGCCACACACGGCCCGCGGGCGGCTGCCGCGCCTCCTCTCTACTCCGGCTGCCTCTTCCCCTCATGGGCTGCGGGGAGCGGGGGTCACCCCGCGCCGCACCCACCCCCGGCCGCCTCACGGCGAGCTCGCCCGGCGGGGTGACATTGAGAGGACATTCAGGCGCACCTTCCTGCCTGCAGTAGGACATGGCGGAGCCGGCCGGTGCCTTCCTCCGCAGCGCGCCGCACAGGAGCCCCGCCGCTCCGCTCCTGCCGTCCCGCCAGCACCGCTCGGGCAGCGCCGCTCCGCCGCTCCACGCCGCGACCTCCCGCCTCCGGAAGCGCCTTCCCGGCCCTGAGGCGGCCGCTGACGCACCTCCTGCCGGCCGCACAGCTCCCGCCTGCCCCGCGCTCGGCCGCAGGGAGGAGACAGAGGGAGGTGCGAAGGGAAGGAGGAAGGAAGGGCTTCCCCGCCGCGGCGGGAACTACGCGTCCCGGCGTGCGCCGCTGCGGGCGGGGAGCGGCTGGGGGCGGGGGAGCCCTGAGGCGGATGACGGCGAGGCTGGCGGTGCGCGGCTCTGGCGGTCCCTGAGTTTTGGTTTCCGGGAGGAGTGAGGGGCTCAGGATGTCGAGGAACGTAAGTGCTGCTCGCTCCGGCCCCGCCGCTGCTCCGCGCTCCGTGTGGCGGCCGCCCGGACCGGCCCGTTCGCCACCGAGGTGCCCGGGCTGTGGCCAGGGCCCTGTGTTGGTCACAGCCCGCCGGGTATCTCCAGATGAGAGGGAAGATGTGTGCTAATGTCTTTACAGATAATTCGATGGGTGATGATATGGGTGTTAATGGCTTTGAAATGGGTCTTAATGTCTCTACTGACTTTGGGCTGCAGAGCCGAGACGGCTTGGCTCCTGAAACAGAAAGTGGGTCTGCACAAGCCTGAGTTCCTGAACTTTGGGCAGCGGGTTTGTTGCAGAGCCCAGACAGCCTAACTCATGAAACAGAAAGTCTCCACAAGGCTGTACTTCTGACCTTCGTGGTAAAACAGTAGGTTCAAGGGGAGGTTGTGTGGAAGGCGGCTCGGGAAGGCTGTACCTTCCCAGTGCCTCAGCCGGTGCGGAAAGGAAGAGGGCAACGGCGGAGGGGAGTTTAGCATGAAAGGATGCTGCTCCCTCTGAAACCTCGAGACAGAAAACCCCGCGGGCATGAGCCCCTGTGGACACTCCCTTTTCTCGAATAAAGTTGCAGGACTCCTCCGTCTCCTTTATGGACACTGGCTTTTCATAGCGTGATCTTCCGTATACAGAGGAGTGCCATGCCCTGCCTTGGCTGTGTGCGTGTGCTGAAGTTGGGTTTGGTAACTCCTCTCAAGCCGCATACGCACAGATAAACCTCTGGGCTCCCATGTTAGTTCTGTGCCTTGTTTATTGTTACCCTGGATATAATTATTTTAGGGTGTGCAGGCACTCTTTTTACTGGTAAGGTGAATCATCATTTTTTATTTATAGCAGTGTTTTAGCTGGTCAGGAATTCAGGACTATTACTCAATTTGTCATGGCCTGAATGCAGGATGTGGACTCCAAATACAGAACCTGGAGGCAGACTGAAGAAATCTTGAATATGTAGAACCACTATATTTTTTTTCCCCTATTAGGCTGAAGTTTTATTTATTGAATGTGTTTGTGGTATCAAAAGTGTGATAAGGCATTTTATAATAAATAAAATAAAGTGTGGGAAAGTTTTGGTCCAAGGCAAGAGGTTCTGCTCCTTAGGGCAGCAGTACTAACAAAGCTAAAAGACTTGTTTTGAAACTGAATGCTTTCCCCTTTCACACCAATATTGCACTTTGGTTTATTTTCTACAGTTCTCTGACACAGGCAGCAGAAAAGAGCATGTTAAAGTCACAAGTGAGCCCAAACCAGGGTTCCTGGAGCGGCTCAGTGAGACTTCTGCAGGCATGTTGATTGGACTTGTGACATTTCTTCTGGCTTTCTACCTGCTTTTTACCAATGAAGTAAGTGCAATACTGTCAGTGTTTGTACACAGCTTTATTACTTGATCTATGAGAAGAGGAGATTTTGTCTGTGGACCTGGTGTTTATGCTTGGGATATAACAAGAAAAGTGAAATTACAGGCCACAGGTAGTGTTTCTCTGGAGCTAGGTGTGGTAGAGACAGTAGTAGTGTGTGATGAGAGATAAGATCCAAAGCTTGTAAACTGATGATGAAACAGCCTATAGTAAGAGGGTTGCATGAGCCAGCCACATTCCAGCCTTCTCTTTTTTCTTGATGTAACAAAAGATCCTCATTTCTAGTGTTGTTTTAATTACTTTAAAGAAATTCATACCTCATGTTGCAAAATTGGGGGATGTTATTTATTCATTTTTTCTCACTATTATTTCTTGTTTTTAAATGCTAAAAAAAAATAAGCCAGGAATCTTAACACCTTAACATTGAAAATGTACTTGTTTTGGCAATTTCAGAGTGGAGAGCAGAATTCTCTGGGTTTTTACTTAGAGACTTCCTTTCATACCTCTTCAAGAGAAAAAAAAAATTCTAAATTTTGATGACTTTGCAGAAAAAAAGCGTATCGGGATATGATGGTGAGGCAGGGAAAACATCTGCCAAGGAGTCAATGTAGGTGTCTGAAAAAATGAACTGTAATTTGCATCATTTTTGCAGTTATTCAGGAATGATGAACAAGGTAAGAGGTGAAGAGTAGTAAGTTTGGACCTTGATAGGAAGAGTTTGGGTCTGTTTGAGAAGCATAGTCAATGTTAATGGTCCTGCTGTCTGGGTGACAAGTACTGCCCCAAACTGGCTCAGACACAGAGAAAATATGCTTTGGGCTGAATATACAAGCATTCCTTGTGGTCATCAGTTCACTTGTCTGCTAACCTCATTCACAAAATACTGCTGTGACATTGATTCTCCACAGCTTGATTTCTGTTTTCTTCATTGCAGGGTCGAGCTGTAAGGACAGCCAAGTCTCTGGATGAGGGGCTTTCTATTGTGGTCCCTCTTGACAGCATCCACAGTATTTCTCAGCAGAACGAGGGGAGACTGGTGCACTTGGCTGGAGCTCTGAGTACATCTAAGGTAAATAAAATACTATGTTGAAGAAATGAGTATTTCAAGTTTGGAGGGAAGAAGAAGTCTTTGCCAGTTAAGTTTAGTTCGATATCCAGGGAAAGAGAGATGGCTTTTTTCCTCCTCTAAGCATTTCCAGCCACCACTCAAGCTTTGATTCTTGGCCTGGAATCAGGGAGATGCTGAATGGCCTTGCACTCCCTCCTCCAAGCCAATGCCAGCTCTAGCTGTGTTTACCCTCAAGCTGCCTTTTGTGGCTAATTTCAGTTGCCATTTGTGTAGGGAACCTGTTGTTCATTCACGGTATTGTTAAGTCTTCAGGCTTTTGCAGCACAGGAGCTCTGCAAGTTCTGACTTTCCAGTAGTGGTGATATTTTCCATGGTCCACCCATATTGCAGGAGGTAACATAGCACCTTTCAGCAAAACAGAATCTCCTAGATTCAACCATAGTCAGCACTCTGGTTTCATTCTTCACTATTGCAGTAACTTTTGATGATGATTCTCCAGGTCAGATTTGCCAGAGACTTTCCTTTTTGTCTTTCATAACATTTATACCGTGTTCACCTGTGTGTAAGATGGTGCTGGCTGTACAGTGAGGTATATAAATGGGTTCAGTAGTGAAAGTACAGTGTTGGAGGTTGTGAGGTACAGCATTTAGACTGACTTGCATTTTCTTCAACTTTTGCACAGCCTTTGTTTGACCCCAGCTATGGGCTCTCCATCCAAGCTGTCAAACTTAAGCGTAACGTGGAAATGTACCAGTGGGTAGAATATGAAGATTCCAAGTAAGTGAAAGTAATCTTTAAAAGTAGTTTATGAGGCTATTGTCTTACCAGGATCTTATCACAATTTTTTTTTCTTTCTTTATATCTAAGGAAAAAAACCAAAAAACCTCTTTATATCAAGAGCATTCTAGAGCTCTTGGATTTTTTTTTCCCTTTGGAGAATCACTTTAATTTACTGGAGAGATGTTAGCTGCTCTGTTAATAGTTGCAACCCAAATAGGAAAAACATTTCTGCTATTGCTAATAATTCCACTGATGTATGAATGTTATGATGTATTATGTAGGTGTGACTGCACAGAATTCATGTTCCAAATGTCTTTCATGTCATATAAAAAAAAGAGTCAGAGGTTGTGAAGGTGTGAAAAATAATTTCTCAGTTTTAGCATGCTTATGGTGCAGCATCTGTTAGAGACTTGGTTTGGGCCAGCTTGTCTTCTGTGTTTAATTCTGGTGGTTCCTCATCAATCTAGTCAACACCTCTGTTCAAAACATGGGAATAAAAAGGTTGTGGCTGTTGAGCACTTGTGTATAGTCTTCTCCAGGTACACAAAATCTGTCTTTAGAAAAGGTAGTTCAGAGAAGACATAGGTTATGTATAAAGATAAGTCTGTGTTGCCCGAGATCTGTCTGTGCATTTCACTCACCCCTGAGCAGGGGTGTGTGTGCACTGTTTTGGTTCTCATCCCAGCCCTTTTTTCTCTGCAGGGAGTATGAGGAGAACGGTGAGATTAAGAAAGAGACAAAGTATTCCTATGGTAAGTTGATCAGCAGAAAGTCCCATTCCTTTTATGCATGTGACTTTGGACGTTTGTGTGTGTATTTTGTTTTTTCTTGTAAAACCTGTATTTTCTTCCCGGGAAAGAAAGGAATGTGAAGAAATAAGCAAAAATTCTCTTTCCTAAGCAAATGACAGAACCTCCCTTCCTGAGGTAACTGAGGTGAAAGGAGATGTGCTGTCAGCAAGCAAGGGCTAGAAAATTTGAGTCTTGTTTTGAAATCCCTAAAAGTTCAAAGGAACATCCAGGGACAGGATGCTCCAGAAACAGGGCCCACAAGGTCCTCAGTGACTAGAGATGGGAGTGCATTTGAAGCTGCACCTGAGATTACACTTCAGACATGGAGTAATTGGGAATGTCAGCTGTGAGCCGAAGAGAGTAGACAGAGAAGGGCAGGGTACCTCAGCTGTAAGGGAGCTTGTTGAGAACTTGTTTAGATGTTGATACCAGCCAGTGAAAACCACCAGCACCTTCTGATGTGCACTGTGGCTTTTACCAAGTGCTTTTTTGGCAGGAGCAGAATTGGATGCTTTAATCTGATCTACCCAGTGGCAGAAAAGTACTCTGAGTCATTGTGTATTTGGAGATCAGTCTCTGCTTCATTTACCTCTGACCAAAGCACATGGATGTGTGACGTGGGTGTGTGGCAGTTTCTGGGTGTGATCATCTAAAAGTACTCAGCTGAGTGAAGCATGGGGGCCCTGTGTCATGGAGGGGGAAAGCTAGTGGTTGTGAGTCATGAAAAACAGGCTCAGTGATAGGGAACAAAAAGAAATGCCATCCAAAAAACCAGCTGTCCTCTCAAGATTGATGGATTCTGTCCCATGAATGTCTGTGTATGCCAGCTGTGGACCCACACAGCTGCCTGATTACTCTCCCCTCAGCAGGGCTGGGGAGGAAGTTGGGAATGACAGTAGTGAAGGACAGATTGCAAGAAAGACAGGGAGATGGCTTTCCAATTGCCATCACGGACAAAACAGACTCAGGGAAAGTTTATTGTCAATTAAAATAAATATTTAATTACTGACTTGTAAAACACAATTGGGCTCAACCTTTCCCAGGCTCGAGTTCACTCCAAATTCCTCTCACCTTGCCCCCTATTTCTTGTTATCACAAAACCAGCTATTCTCAAGAAGTGGAGCCAGGAATCAAAGCCTGATCATGGAAGATGCCAACAGCAAAGCTGAGCAAAGTTGAATTACAATTTTATCCCAAAAATCCCTAAATCCCGTCATTTCCTGTTAATATGCTAGGAGGATGGATCTAAGCATCTGCACAGACTATCACAGACATTGTTGTAGACAGTATTACTAGAAGTGTAACCTAGAAATGATTGATTGAGAGGTGTCTTCAGTAACTGAAATATGAGGGTCTTTAACTCAAGCTTCTTATCATTCTGTTTAGATACAGAGTGGAAATCAGAAGTTGTGAACAGCAGAAACTTTGACCGAGAAATCGGACACAAAAACCCAAGGTGAGGTACCATGTGGCACAGTCCCTCTGAATTCTGTCACTGGATCTGATCAAAGATGAAAGCTAAATGGCTGACTTCATAACAGAGTGCAGTAGATGGAAACTGCTGTTCTTTGGGTAGTTGGGAGAGCGAAGGGATAAAGAAATTAGAGCAGCTCAGAGCAGTGATGCCTTAGCTTATTTTAATGGCTCCAACAGCATGCAGTCTGGACAGTCTCTTGATGGATTTGTTTTCACATTAGGACAGTCATTTTGAGTTTCTCCTGATGTTTGCCACAGTACCTTTTCTGTGCTGTACATTACATACTGCAAAGCAAGAGTTTGATCACAATTCTGGGACTAATCAGGGACTCTCTCTGTTCCTCAGTGCCATGGCTGTGGAGTCTTTCACTGCTGTTTCTCCTAATGTCCAAGTTGGCAGCTTTTTTCTTTCCAAGGGTAAGGATAGTTTTGTCCTGACTTTGTGTCTGCTGTTGCATCAGCAATGGACTTTGGTTCTTTCCACAACAGCTGTCATGTCAAGTGATTATCAGGAAGCCAGCCAGCACATTGGCTGTTCCAGGTTAGCCACTGAGCCTCAGCTTGATGCTTTATTCTGCTTAGGTCTCGTGGATAAAATTGATAATTTCAAGCAGCTGAGCTTGTCACACTTGGAGGATCCCCATGCTGATGTTACCCGAGGAGGAGATTACTTCTATCACAGTGACAACCCCAGGCGTCCAGAAGTAAGATGGGAAGGATAAACTAAAGTGGTGATTACTTATGTGTGAAAAAGGAATTAGGACATGTCCCATTTCTATTTAATGTATAGGAAATGGAGTGCAGACCATCACAGGATGACTCTCTTAGTGCAGCCCTTCAAAATGAGTACTTCTCTTGCATTAAGCTTCCAGTCCCGTTTCTGTGTTCTCTGTTTTCTCAAGTCTGCTGTGCTTTTAAATGGAAAGGGATGGTGCTGGGGGGTGGGTTCCACCTCTGCCTTGCTGTATTAAGGAGTGCAATCAAACAGCTTGTTGTCAGATTGTGCTGCCTGCCCTGTTTTGCCAAAAGAGGGAATGATGAGGGATGAACAAAGCATATCATGTGGTCCTGCAGCTTAATCAGAGGGGATATTACAAAACAGCATTTGAGCTCTCCTGTTTCAGCTGCCAGCTAGCCCTGAAAAAAGGACAGCTCGGAAATCATTCTGGCTGTCTCTTGCTTGACATAAATGTTCAGTTAAAGTGTTGATAAATAAAGGATGTTCCTATGCTGTGAATCTTTCCTGTGATTCCCGTTTGTAAAACAATCTTTCTTGACTTCCAATCTTCTCTTGTTTGTAGGTGGGAGACCTTCGTGTTTCTTTCTTCTATGCAGGTCTGAGTGGAGATGATCCCCATTTGGGCCTTGCTGATAAGGTAAGTCTTCAGCTGTTTCTGTTTTTGCAAGCTCTGTTCCCAACTCAGTAACCAGTAAATATTTTTCCCTCTTCCAAGGTGACTGTGATTGCTCGGCAGCGAGGTGATCAGCTGGTTCCGTATCCTACCAAATCTGGAGATGTTCTGGAGATTCTCTACCCTGGGGACCTCTCTGTGGAGGTGAGATACCACACTCTTCTAGTGAAGGGTTAAAACTCGAGGAGGTAGTGTCAAAGCAGCAGAAGAGGAAACTCTTGCTCTCCTTCAGACCTGCTCTGGAGGAGGAGGTACTCATACAAATTTGGCTTTTTTCTCTTCTTGGACAACAGGTTGTAGCCTTTGTTTGCTTCCAGGTTTCTGCATTCTGTCTGTTTGCTCTAACATTGTTTCTGTGCCTTCTCATTTTGTTTTTATTTGCTCCTTGATTGTTTCCCACTTAGACATGCAAGCACATGCTTTTGAACAGGTCACATGTAAAAATAGTAAAAATCAGGGTTTAATTAAATAAACCATAAGAGTTATTCTCCCTTCAGCTCCTAATAACAGGAGGTTAGGCTTGTTTGAAATGTTTATTAGTATTCTGGCTGAGAAAGAACCTTCAGGCAGAACATTATGCTTCAATAAATGCTGCATGCTCCAGCAATTTGGTGATTCATTTACTGCTTTTGGTAGGTTTGTTTCCATTAATGATTGTTTCATGCTCTGCTGCAAAGAAAAGCAGATATCAAGAGTTTACAAGTGCTCCCAAAAGCATTAAAAAAGCTTTGTTTTGACTTGAAAAAGTAGCAGTAGAATCAGCCCTCTGCTGTAAGCTCTGAATTTTCATTAGATTGAATGTAGTCTCGTTGAAAATTAACTGGTTACAAATAAACAATGCATTTATTACTTACATGCCTAAGTAATAAATCAGTCTTACACATCTCTTACCATTTAGTGCTTTCTAATGTCCTAGCCATCTTCATGTGAATGTTTTGTTGAGCCAGATGATCACACAGTCTATTTTGAAAAAAAACTTTTTCAGAATTCTTTCAAAGAGATTCTTTACTTTGCCTGATGAAATGCACACATACCTTTTAGATTTTCTTCCCTGCATTCAGCTTGCTCCCTTTCACACACCTTTCCCTCAGCCGTCAGTGGATATTGTTGCCTTTTCTCTTTTCTTAAGTGAAGTCAGACTTTTCCTTCTTTATTAGAGTTACTTATTAGTGTCTTATTTTCCACAGTAATGTTGAATGTATCCAATTGCAGCAAAACCTGTGTGCTTTCTGCCTGTGGGTAGTGTCAAATGGTGCTTTTTAGGTTGTTTTAATTAAGAAAAGTGCCAGTTTCTCCCATGCTGTACTGTTCAGTCTATTGCAGTGTACCCTGCAGAATGAGCTGCAGTGTATCTTCTGCAAGAGAAATTGTACTCCTAAAATTATCTGGGCTCTGATTGACTCATAATATATTGGAATTAATTGGATCTTGAAAAAGAACAAGAACCAGGCTGCACATGATGGTGTTTGCTTTCAGGAGGTGTTTCAGAAGGAACATGAGAGTAACACCATGAAGACCTGGGCCCTGCGTGCAGCTGGCTGGCTCTCAATGTTTGTGGGCATCAGCCTGATGACACGAATCTTTTACACATTAGGTAAGTTTTTCACAGAAAGGTAAAATGATCTAGAAATAAGATCCTAACCTTTAAAGAGTTAATTCATTTGGAGCCCAGGAGAAATCTGGTTTGAACTCAGATTCGATTTGATCTGAAAAGTCACTTTAGGTAACTGCAGGTAAACAGGGCACCAAAACCAGCTGGTTGTTTTGTGAACATTAAAAAACCCCACACAAATATCTTTTGTGAGTCTCAGAAGATCTTAGCCCACTGCTTACCAAAATAAAAAGCTGAAGCACATGTTGGGCTGGTTCTTTCAAATCTAATTCAACGTGCTGCAATACAATAGTTTCTGCACCCACACACAACTGGTCCCCCCTACAGGTCCTAGTCAGCAGTTGTACAGAAGCACAATTTTGTGTCTGGTTATTCTACACTATTGTAAACAAACAGTGAAGAAAGTTTTTGTTTATTAATATAGAAAAATGGTGGAGTAAAAACAGAAAAACAAGACAACGCCTCAAACTTGCATAAACTTCAGACATCAAAGATACCATTCACTTTGTAGCTGTGAACTTTTTTTTCTGATTTATTTATCCATATACATTCTGCTCCAAGATTTATTGTTGCCAGAGAGGAATTTTTGTGCTAGCAGCTTGTATCAGTTGCCCTAGACTTGTTCCATAGCTGCAGGGCTATCAGACAAACCTTCAGACTTCGTTTTGGATTTCTTTCCGTGTGAAGAGATAAGGATAGCATTGCCTTACATGTTTAGCTGTTGCTTAATGATCAAATGTCTTGATGATGCTCTGCTGAAATGCCTAATCCGGTGCTTTTGATAAATAGTTTGAAGCTATCTTGTGATTGTAGTCATTAGGGTGCAGATCCTAAGCATAAATCAGACTGTTTTTAAAAAACTGTCATCTTGCCAACTACTTCATGCCATGTTTAATTCTCTCTGCAGTGGACTGGTTTCCTGTGGTGAGGGACCTGGTTAATGTTGGCTTGAAGGTGTTTGCCCTGTGTGTGGCCAGCTCTCTGTCCCTGCTGACCATCTCTGCGGGCTGGCTCTTCTACCGCCCGCTCTGGGCCCTGCTCCTCGCGCTGCTCTCCGCAGTCCCCATCCTGGTGGCCAGGTCCAGTGTCCCGCCCAAGAAGCAGCAGTGACAATCAGGTGGTCGGGTCTTGAGCAGAGTCCTAGTTAGAACCTTCCCAAGTGCATTTCTGCCAGTTCCTTCAGCAAGCTTACAGCAAATCACAGCTCAGCAGCAAGCACTGAAAGCTGGGGAGGGGGCTTGAATGTGGTTATTGGTACACGTTGTCCATAGGACTACAGGATGCTGTTTGTGGGAAGTCAGTGACACCAGCTTTGGGGAAAAAAGGATTTGGGGTGTGTGTATTGATGGTAAGTTACTGAACAAGCAGAATTGTACCTCTTACTGCTTAGTAATTCCTGCTGATATGAGAACTGGCAAGTCCTTGGTGGGTGGGGCATCTTGTGTGTTTTGGAGAAAGTGCCAGCAGCATCCCATGGACCCTGGTTAGATGTCCTTAGGAAATGCGTGTGCCTGCCTGTCTCTGACAAACCCTCCCTCTGCTGCCTTTTCTTGTTTACACAGTCAGGAACACTCCTTTGGCTGGTGTGTTTGTCAGTGTATGTTTTCAAAGGGAAAACATAGCTTAGGTGAATTCCACTCCATATTCGTGTAAACCCTCTGCTTTTGGACTGAAGATTTTCAAAGTTATTGATGTAATGAGTGGCCAGGTTAGCAGTGCTCTAAGGTTGGGCAGATTTATCAGGACACATTGATTTCCCCCAGGTTTTAAAAGTATCTGATGTTGCTCTTGGTTAAGCATCCAAAATGATAGCCTGGACTGTATCATTGCAGAACTGTCTCAAAAATTCACTTCAAATTGCACTTAAAGGGATACTCAGAGGTCATTCACCAGTAAATATAAAACCTACTGCCTTGAAACAACATTGACTTTTGTAACTGAATGTGTGGTCTTTAAAATAGTTGTGGTTTTTTGCTCTGGGTACTGTTCTTTTCTTTAATTTCACTTAGTAAGGACAATGAACATTCTCGCTGAAGTTAAGGAATGGAAACATATTCACATCATTAGTTTTTATGTATTTTAGTAGCCTAAATAGTTTTAGTTTTGTATCATTAGAGGAATGCCTTGTAGTGTAGTAATGGCTGTTTATCTGCTATAACCAGTACTTAGGGTTAGAGACACCCTTAAGTCTCTCCACTAAGCTAGAGTTTGGCTTCCAGATGGGCCTCCCTACACTACTGTGTTTTGGGGGTTTTTGTAAGTATACACAGTTCAG
Organism: Anthoscopus minutus; assembly: GCA_013399455.1. Taxonomy (NCBI): domain Eukaryota; kingdom Metazoa; phylum Chordata; class Aves; order Passeriformes; family Paridae; genus Anthoscopus; species Anthoscopus minutus. Next base: position 53,385 of record VWYI01005147.1, read on the forward strand.
GACAAAAATAATGTTTTCAATTATGAAATCTATTTATGATCATCAGAGGAGTGTTCTCTGTACCAGAGGAACTTGACTTGAACATACAGAGGAGCTAGTGTTTGCTAGAAATTATACTGAAATAGAAATCTGAGTTAAAAATCAAAAATGTTTTGAGAATTTGTAATTACTTGATTAGTCCTAATTACTTTCATTCTTTTGATACTTGAATATTGTCAGTTTGGTCTCACAGCTCTGTCCTGTTGGTGAGCAGTGAGTGAAAAGGCAGGTACAGGAGACAGCCTTGTGCATGCACTGGCATTTGGCAGTGGTGCTGCATTCTTCCTGCTGCTCAGCAACACCAACTCATGCTCCAACAGTCAGGAATTGTGCTCCACGGGGGAGAGAAACTGTTTTGCCCATGATGCAGAACACTAACCAGCATTACTTATTGGAAATGAAGTGACATATTTTCTACAGAAATGCTGAGCTATATTTAATAAAATACAGTTTTCAAAAGGTTGGTGTGTAGGCTTTTTTATAAAATTCTAGTATTGCATGTCTTATATCCAGGAATAATGTCCAGGTGGTGGTGGAGGGTTAGTTTGTAGCCTTCACAAGAACTAGTTTTCTATTGTTGGGTTTTGTTTGTCCTGCAAATATTTCCTTGTTTTGGGAAGCTGCTCTCTGATCTGTGTACTGCTGCCTGCCTGCCATGAGTTTACTCCCCATTACTGACAAAGAAGTCACTTACTTCCTTGCTCTCTAAAGAGTATTTGAAAAATATGATGATTCAACCTGACTGCTACAGCCTTTTATATTTAAAGGATACTGGGGGTTACCTGTGCATTCCAAAAACAGACAACATATTCTATTTTTCAAGCTTTATTTTGATCTACAAATATAGTACAAAAATAGGGTTTTTTTTTCTGAACATAATTACATGAAAGCCATTTCTTACATTTCAGTCTCTGTGACAATGTCCAACAATGACTAAATTGTTTTCCCCTCCATTTTTGAAGAGACTGTGTCATGGGAATTTAGATACGTAATACTGCCAAAGACAGATCAATACTTCTACTACAAAAGTGCAGGAAAAGTGTATGTGGATTTAACATTCCCCTCTCAACAGTTTTTTAATGTTTTAAAGTACTTGGTAACAATAACTCTGTGGTTTTAATGAAGTTTGTTCCAGCAGTGAGATTTAGCCAGTTTTACATGTTTTGCTCCAGAACAGGATCTTGATAAACAACAGAAGCATATATATACATATTCTACTTGCTTAAAAAGGCATAGTGAACCTTAAGTTTGTAATAAGGACAAGGCTTGTCCCTTCCACAGCACATGATATCTGGGAATAAAGGAAAATGGTGGGATCCTTACAGAAGTATTTCCCTTTGAGACAGAAAGGCCACAACTCTACCTCACCACTCATTTGGGTGAGCTATGGATCAAAGGAAGTGTTGGCATTCCTTTGGCCACGTCTCTGCAGACAGGTAAAAAGCAGCTGGATGCTTTAGTTCTGAGCAGGAAAAAATGAAAATGAGAAAAATGGGAAGAAACTGCTGCTGACGGGAGTGCCTCAGGAAACTCAACTATTAGTGCTGGGTGATACAAAAGAGAGCCCAACAAAAACCCCAACAAAGCAAAATGATCTTGGAAGGTGCAGCTCTTTGTCCAAGGACAAAAGGAAGAATCTGATACCTAAGTGGTATCTGTGATCTCAAAGGAAACTGGTTATTAAATTAGGTTGGACCCTGACACCTCAGAAGCACAAGTGCAGGAAGACCCTTAGGCCCTAACTAGTAAAGGATACTTTTATCATGACTATTTTCCTCCATCTGGAAACAGCAAAGAAAGCTTGCCATCACAGCTTCTCAAAAGGGAACAACTGAGCTGCTTCTCCTCTCTTCTCTCGCTTGCTCTTTCTGGTTGTTTTCTCTTGTTTCTCTAGCTGGCGATTTTGGGGCCAATAAACGGCCGTGCTCTCCACTGTGGTCTCTGAGCTCGGAGCTCCTTCTTCATCAGAAGAGAATCCACCTCCTTTCTCTGCCTCAGGGGCTGGTGGCTCAGTCTGGAAAAAACAGGTGTGAAAATCAGAAAGTCACTTTAAGAATCACTTCTAACTGCCCCTTTCTAAAAGGGCTTGACTTTGGCCACAGCAACACTGAGTAACCTTACAGAAGCTGATTGCTCTGGTTTGGGCTTCCCACTTAAAATCCTTCCATTTCTGAACACTGAACATACTTGCAACACAAGCATTTTTGACAATGGAAGAATAAAGCCAACCTGTTTTAAAAAGATCAGGCTTTTCACTTTTCTCCTTGCAGAAAAAATTAAAAACTAAAACATCTAACCAAAAGTGCCCCACTCTCATCCTGTTAGCTACATGCTTGGTTTAGAGAAATAAATCTAGAAGTGGTATGACGAAACAGAAAATAGTAATAAAATTAAAAACATTCATTCCTCGTTTAACAGTAACAAATCTTTGATGAACATTACCACACTGAACTTCTGACAGTTTTTTTGACTAGCTGAAGACTTTTGAGGAACTACACTCTGGAAATTTTATTCTACAGTTAAAATAACCTCCAGAAACTAATAGAAATGCAGGATACCTTGATGGAGTAACGTTGCTTCAGTCTCTCTCTGATGAGAAGTCCTTTTGTCAGCAGCTTCCAATTCCCTAGAGCTCTTTTCTCACGCTTCTGTAGCAATTGTTATGGGAAAGAGAAAAATTTACTGCTGTGAGTTTCAATGTATGTAAGTACAAAAACATAAAAGGAAAGCTTAAGATTTTTTAAACTGTCATAAAAGCCTTGTGCTTGTTGCTTACACAGCCTGTCCTGTTTGACTACCCAGCTTCAATGAAATTTACTTTGTAACTTTAACAATAAAGAAGCTGCAAAAGTAGTTCTCACCTCCTTCTCCTTCTTTTCTATTTCTGCTTGTTCATTCTCCCAGGCAGCAACAAGGACCTCTTTATACTCTTCACATACCACATACCCATCAGTACTAGGAATTAGAACACAATCTTCTGTCAGCTACAAGAAGGAAAAAGAAAGGGAGCAAATGCCTGCTGACCCAGCCCAAAAGCTGCAGAATACTGACAGAACTGTCTCAAAGGACCAAAGTGTGTAACTGGTCACATGCTCCCCTTAACACAAGAGATACAACTTCTTCAGGACATCAACATTCTGACAGGTGCAACAAAGCAGCTTTTACATACACTGGGTGTGAGTAGCCTCCATGAAAATCAAATCCAGTGATGGCTTGAGCACAGTCAATGTTCAGCTTCCGTGCCACTCTGTTCAGGTTTGGAAGTTTCAGCTGCACGCAGCCAACAGGTAACATGGATGGCAAGAAGAGATAGACGTTTCCATATTCATTCCGAGGAACCTGTTATGGCAAGATTAAAGAGGTGATGATAATCCTGCTTTCTGGAGAGAGGTAAAAATACCTGCTGCAACTCGGGGACTCTCCTCTCCTGACCTGCTTTGTTCCACTCTAGTATCAATTAATATTCACATGACAAGGTACAAGCCTAGATTTTAACTGCATGGTTATCTCCTAGCTACATCCTCTGCCCAAACGTTGTTACTCAGGTTGTAATGCAGAGAATTAGCAAGGCACATCATGGGCTAGGAAGATCAGATTAACAAAATTTTGACTTTAGCAGTCTGCACTCACTACCTGTACTTGTGAAACAATGGCCTCGGTAGAGTTTTGACTATTTCTTCCTGTGAACATTTACCTCTGAACTCTTAATTCTCAATCCAGGTATTAATGACAGATCTCATGTTTAAAACATGCAGCTTCTGGAAAAATAAAGCCCAAAGCTCCACACAAACCACATCCTTTAGCACCAGCCTTCTCCCTTCCCAGCTACCTTTCCATCCACTGCAATGGGAGGCTGGTACTCCTCTGTCTGCCAGCGGCCAAACAGTGCCAGGTCCTCCCGGTCCCGGTTTGCCGGCTCTGCCAGGCGTGCCTTCCTCGCCCGGTTGGAAAATCCTTTTACCATCTGCAAATACAACAACCAGGCCTGTAACATCACAAGAAGCTAACAGTGGTTTCAGGTTTTCCTATGACACCAAAAGAGAATATTCTGGGAGCAGAAATGCTGTTTCCTAGCTTCAATATCCATTGCCTATAAGTGACAACCCGTGGCACCTGTATGCAGCAGGCAGAGATCCAGCAGTGCATGGAAAACACTAGGATGCCTCTGGAGAAGGTAAAAAGGGAGCAACTCTGCCAGATACCCTTGGGGTGGGAAAAAACCAAAGCTAGGGTTTGGACAGCATGTAGGAACTATAGGCACAGCATGGTAGATAGTACAGCTACCACAGACCATGCAAGCAAGCGTGAAATCTACATCTGCTGACAAGACAGAAGACAAAAACCAAAACAGAACTGAGCTTAAGCTTTAAGAGGGCAGATGTATTGCACAGGAGGAAGTCAAACCCTCTTTACCTTGTAAGGCACTTCTCCAAGCCTCACCACTCGAGCTTGCTTCAGCCAAGTGTCCCTGGAGTGCAGTGTGTGTATGCAGTCTCTGAAAAAGTCAGAAAGAAGCAAATATATCAGTTTTCAAGTCATCCACAATAGATCCACAATAAACTTATATTACAAATAAAAATAGCTATATCTTAGTGATACACAAATGCTGTCAGAGCAGCTAAATGCCCCACCTGTTTACACATATGGTCTGAGACTACTACTGAAACCATCATGCAAATTATCCCTCCAGTGTTACAAAGATCACAGATGTGGGTGACAGTAGGTGCACAGCTCACCTGGAATAGACAGCCTCTCCCCTGCAGTACCCCAAGATAGCAGCTGACTCGGGATAGATGGCCTGGTATTTCAAGAGGTGCCTCTTCAGTGCATAGAGAGGATGGTTTTTGTACTCTCCAATTGCTGTTGGTAGAGGTTGATCTTGAAGCTTCACTTGAAACTGTAAGAATTTTACAGGAAAGAGTAATTTCACAACTTTTTCACTACCCTTTGTAAGAAAATATGAATGACTATAATATGAACCAAAGGAAAAAAACACCAGAAACTTATCAGATGAGCCAACAGACCAAAACATTGTTGCTGCAGATAAGTACTTAGATGTGTACTCTGACCTATGTATTTTAAAACCCTGAGAAGAGTAATCCTAAACACTACACAAACCTCAATAGTAGGTTTCCAGCACAAGCTGTGCAGTACTTCTGCTATGCAAACTTGTCTGTACAACCTCCATCATTTAATATTATTTAAATTTATCACTCTACATTATCTTTAAAACATGTGCAATCTCAACATTTCCAAGTTCAAATACAAACCTCCTTCCTCACAGAAAGAGATTTCTAATGCTTTTTGCCTGAACCCAGGGACTGGACTCCTGGCACTACGTGTCCTGAAGAACCTATTGCCACTTACCTCATTTTCTTCCTTCTTGTCTCTCTCCACACAGCGACTCTCATACGGCTGCAGTGTCTCTTCCCACCACTCCGGGTCCACACGGCTCTTCCTTGTTGAGGTCATCCATGCTGGATCATATCTTTGTGTCACATCCCTGACACTCCCATCGTTGTCAAATCCCACAACATAGAGAAGTGGCTTTGTGGCATGTGCAAAGCACAGCTGGGGCTGGCCCACATTGCCATGAACACAGTCTACACAAACCCACTTGTCCTCAGGCTCAAGGAAAACCTCCAGCCACTGGTCTGTGCCCACTGCTTTCCTCACCTCCTGCTGTCCATCATCCTCATCACTAGAAATGATTTTGTTTCTCTTCCTCTGTGCTTGAGGCAAGGCTGGAGTTGTACTTTTTGCTGCCTTTGTCTCAGCTCCATACGAATTTTTTGACAGCACTGTTTCTGAAGTCTCTGTTTTTGACCTTCTTATAGCTGTCAGCTTTGAATTCTGGGAGGTCTGTGAGCTCCTCTGCCTTTTAGGGACAGTTTCAAAATCCTCATCAGAGAGATCACTCTCCTCCTCTGAAACCTCAAAGTCTGAAGCACTGCCCTCATCACTTCCACTCTCTTCCTTGTAACACACTTTGGAAGCCACTCGTCTCCGGCGGTCGTTCTTGGGCCTGACTGGCACATCTTTTTCTGCTGAGCTGATCTCATTATTTGATTCCTTCTGTTCCTGGCTGCCTTTAGTCAGCTTTGACTTGTGTGTCCTATCAGTCTGGGCAGTTTTGGGTTTCTTTGGCTCCCTGTTGTTTTCTTTGCTTTCTGAGGATTTCTCGTCCTGCTTGGCTTTTTTGCAGGGGCATTTTTTTGCCACAGCTTTGGGTGTCGTGGCAGAACTCTCCTGCCCCTCAGAGGTGCTGCTATTAGACAGCTTCTTGGATGAGCTCTTTACCTGCAGAGAAACAGGCCAGGTCACTTTTATTGCCACACCTAAGAATACAGTAAAAAAAAAAGACTGAAATCAGCCCAAAGGTTGGCAGGCACAGTTAATTCACTTGGAAACTTCAGGCAACTAGCTGAAGAGAAGTGTACTCATGCAAGAAGAGTTGCCATCTAAGATTTAAAGAAATATAACCCACTGAAACATTAAGAAATCTTTGCTGAAAGACAGAAATAAGTGGCTTTTTTAAAGCAGAAAATTAAAAATTAAGAGTGTGCATTTTCTGCAGTGTAGACAGAACCTGGTTTATGCAGTAAGCAATTCAGTGCAAGCTGTAATAGCCAAAAAGTTTTTTTAATCCTACTAAATCAGTGACCTATTCCTTATTCCACAAAAACAACAAATACTACCTTTGGTTTTGTCTCCTTGAGAGGAATAGGCTGAAAAGACAGCACGAGGCGACATAGCAGCTGTAATGCTCGTAGAATAATTAAAAATATCTGCAAAACAGTTTACATTTAGAAATTTAACTGCAGGAGGTCTTCAGATAAAAATATAAGAAAATAAAAAGCTACAGAATCACTTAAGTGACCAATCTGCTTTTTCCAAATCCACCCCTCCCACTACTTTGTCTGTGACCTGACACACAGCATCCAAACTCACCAACCAACCCTGCACTTCCCAGACTCTTACATGAACAAGCTCCTCATCATCTTGTGCAGCATAGATGGCAAACCTCCTCTCCAGTGTTGACTGAAGGGACTTTCCTTTTTCAGTGGAAAGTTCATCATTGACAGTGAAGGTTCCAACAAACCTGAAATACAAGAATACCTGCTTATTATCCAGTGCTTGTGACTGTATTCTTAAACTTCTGAATTCACCCTCTCCCCTCTCTAAAAAGGACAGCCCCTCTCACCCCTGTATATAAAATTAAAAAAACCACAGAAAATTGCTAGTTATCATTACCCCTCTCCCTGAACCCTAGCTCTACATTCTGTGACAGCATGATCACAAGAGAGTTTTACCATTTCACCAAGTTGGAAAGGTAGACAAGGCCCACTTGGCCTGCGGGCACTTGGGTGAAGCGGGTGGGGACGATGGACAGACCGATGGCGAGGAGATCTGGCTGGCTGCAGATCCTGTTCCTATAGAAACCATTTGCTAATAAACACAGCAAGTGAACCTGAGAGAGAAAAGTTTAAAATGAGTTCACAGATTTTCCTTATTGGAGCTACTGTCCATGGTGAAGAGAAGGAATACTTCACAGCTCCTTTTAACAGAGAGAGGTGACAATGAAGTCTCCCAAGTATTCACAGTGCTGTCTTCAGAAGACAGTAAAGCACTGAAGTCTTTGCAAGAGTTTCCTGCTCTACATGACTGGCAGTTTAATCCCAAAAGAATGAGAAGATATTCCTCCACAGAGAAATACACATCCTACTCAGGCACGCTTTGAGTTACAATTTCACTAACGCAGGCACTGGTGGTTCCAATTCACAGCTGAGGAGGAACCTCAACAAGCATCTGTCAGAACTACAGCTTCTATCTTTTCACTTCTAGCTGTGGCTCCATTTTATTTGATAAAAATTAGTTTCTTTTGATTACAAATCAGTTCAGACACCTTTATGCTTAATTTCTTCTTTGCCATGATTCTCTGTGACAAATACCTTATGTGTGTCCTCCCGAACCTCCTTGCTGAAACGTTTCATCATTCTCCGAAGGTACATCTCAAACTCAGCTTTTCTTTTTTCTCTGCAGAAGAGTACAAAATAAATGGATGTAGTGGGATTTCTCTGGACTTGCCTTTCTAGATTCCAGTTCACAAAGAGAATCCATCCCACTGTGCACACTTAAGGAAAGGTTTAGTGACTAGCTAGGTGAACAGGCTGTTAAGATTTTGCAGTAACACAATGCCATTCACCAACAGCTCTCCTTGAAGATATCTCCTGCTGTCCCTTCACTGGAAATAGAAACAGTAAAACACAGTGAAGTTACATGCTTGATTTTCAAGGAAGCTGAAAAGCCTACTCTATTCCTGCCAACTTCCACTAAAGACTTTTGGTAGAATTTTCAGTATAAACTGTTCTTCATCCAACTCAATGCTCTGCACCAAGCAGGGATTTTCACCCCAAACACAACAAGTCGGTGGCAGTCAAGATGAAAGATATTTTTAACTTCAGCCTTTAGCATCTCCTTGTTCTTACCTCCTCTCTCTTTTCTTCACCTGCTCTGGGGTTTCAATCTCTATCTCAACAGGATTGCTTGGCAGCCCCACTGATGGAAGAACAGCAGCTTCTTCTAACTTATCTGTAGCAGGTTCCTGAAGTTCTGTAAAAATAAAATACTAAATTACAAGTAAATATGGAAAAGATTTCCAGGGAGGACTTATGATGGGATAAGAACCTACATTTTCCTTCTTAAGTAATAAAACACCCTTTAAACAGAACACATCCAGTAACTACCAGCTCCTGGATCTTCCATAACACTGTCATTTCAAATAACAGTGGGATGTGGGATGCTGGTCACCTGCTCCTAAAGAATCATTGTGATACACAAGCTCTTAAAAAATGCTTAACATGAAAAGATATGCAATTTTTACCTTCCACATCCTCCCATTCATCCTCACTTTCATCATCATCATCATCATCGTTGCCAGCATTGTCTCCATCCATCTCTTTTTTAACAGGAGATTCTGTCTTTAAATTAATCTCTTGCTGAGGATGCTTCAGTGAGTCACTGTTAAGATCATCAAAACAGTCTTAGCATCAGGAAACACAGGTGCTTGTTTATCAAAGACTAAAAACAGGGAAATAATTCAAGCATGACCTCTGCATCAGTAACAACAGATTGAGTATCTGACAATTGAACCACAGAAAGAAATAAGATTAAAAAAAGGTCCTATAGACTTGAATGATGAACTTACCTGAATGTTTCCTCTTTGATACGATTCTCTTTATTTCTAGCATTCTTTTTACTTTCTTTTATTTGTGATTTTGCCTCTTGTTGTTTTGAAGGTTTGGAAGTTTTTGCTGAATTGGAAACTTCAGTATCAAAATCTTCCTTTTTCCTAGTGGGAGCTTTTGAGGTCTTTTTTATACTGGGCTTTTTCTCTTCAAAATCATCTGCATGTGACAAAAGAAACGAAGACTAATGTCAGAGGATGGAGTTTCATCTCCATGGCAATCTGAAACAACATCTCCATGGACTTCATTAGAGGCAGCTGAAGAAGAACATGAGCACTCACAATGCTGAGCATGTCACTGCTTGTTTATAAATAGGCAGGATTTGAACGGTGAGACTTGGAGGAAAATACTTATGTAACTCACAAGAAGTACCTAAAGATTCCTATAGTTCTAACCGATGGAATCGGCGGAAAACCAAGCATCGTGCTTGCTACTCACAACTTATTACCACGAGACGCTGCTCAGGAGAGCGCGGCCGAGGCAGAACAGCCCTTCACGGGCTCGCTCAGCCTTCGGCAGCGTGCGTCACGGACGGGTTTAACGCCGGGATCTGGGGCACAGATCCTGCCGCCGATCCCGCAGCTGATACCACAGCCGAGAACCGCCGAGAACCACCGCCCTCCGGCCCGGCCCGGCGGGGCCGTCCCTCCCGGGGTCGCGCTGGCACCGCGGCCCCCCAACCCCGCGGCCTGCAGCGGCCCGAGCCGCGGCAGTGGCGCAGCTCCGGCCCGCCAGAGCCTCCCTGCCGCGCTCACCCTGCTCCTCCTCCTCCTTTTCCTTCTCCTTTCGCAGTCTCCCAGAGCGCCTCTTTTTGGCGGCCGCGGGCCGCGGCGATGCCGGGCGCTTTCGGGCCATGGCGCTGCGAGGCGGGCAGGCCCCGGCCCCGCGGCGGGGCGGGGAAGGGAAGGGAAGGGGCCGGGCCATAAAGTCTCGCGGGCGGGCGCGGGACGCGGGTTGAAAGATGGCGGGGG
>VWYI01005147.1:63696-241115 GCA_013399455.1 Anthoscopus minutus
CTCTCCCAGCGCCTGCGGCGGGAGGCAGCTCTGGGCTGCGCGGCTGGGCCGGGAGCGCTTTCCCAGCGAGCTGAAATCCCTGCTCGGCCTCGGAGTTTGTGCGGCTGTCGGGGCGGGCAGGGCGTGCTGCGGGCCCGCTGAGCCCGGGCACTGCTGGAGGAGGGAAAGCTGCCGATGGCAGTGCTCTTGGCTCTGAAGGGGTAGCTAGAACGGAATATGGGATATATATGAGAGACGGAAGATGTGTGATGTGCACGGAGGTCTTCACGCTTTTTTAGTTGCTGTCGAAGTGAGCCTTTCTCACAGAAAGGGGCCTCAGGCCGGCGTGTGTTGAGGTTTCACGGAGCCTCGGGGCCCAGCAAGGGCTCGGGAGAGGGGACGCTGCGGGCGGTGCTGCCCCGGGGCTGGCGCGGCCCGCACCGCGCCGTGGCACGGCTGTGCTCACACACTGTGCGCTCTCCGCTGCGGGGTAAGCTGTGGCTGCCGGCAAGAAAATCAGCTCACAGAGTTAGAGCGTGGTTTGTGTTTAGAAGGGACCCTAAAGATCGTCCAGTTCCTATCCCCCTGTGTGAAGAATGATTTGCTGCAGACAAAACTGAAATATTTTGACTCGCGTTGCGCAGGGCTGGTGAGTATCAGTGGAGTGGTAAATCAGCAGCACTCAGGTTCACCAGGAGGTGAAAGGAATGATTTGAAGTATTTGCATCTGTGTTTTCACTCCTTCGTTTTCTGTGCCTCACAAACACTGAGAATTGGAAAAGTTTGCAGGCTTCTTCTGTACAAATAATGCTTTTATTTTGTTATTTAGCAACAAACAACAAATACTGTAGAGGAACCACTTGATCTTATCAGACTCAGTCTAGATGAGCGAATCTACGTCAAAATGAGGAATGACAGAGAGCTTAGAGGCAGATTACATGTAAGTAGAACTTTCAGAATGATACCATGCTCATTCAGCTAAGCACTGGGTACCCTTTCTTTATGTACAACAGTGTTAAGTTTACTTGTAATATCCATTGGTTGTTGAAAGAACTAGTTTTAAAACATGAGTAATTACATTTCATAGTTGAAAGTGGAGAAGTGGTTGGAGAAAGCAGGTTAAGATTTGTCTTAGTTACCAGAACTATTATGTGATTAGTAGAAAAATCTATTTTCCTTAGTACTTTGTCAACTATTAACAGCTTCTCTAAAGTCAAGAGATATTTTTATATTTCTTATCTCCTGAATGATACCAAGCAACTAATTTCACTGCTTTTGGCTTCCATTTCTCTGTGAAATAAGCAATAATGCTACAGGCCTCTTTCTCTGATGTACTCTGAGGCCTCTTCTAGACTGAGGTCATCATTTTCAAACAAGAATCCCTTGAGGCATACCCTGGGAGGTGTGGTGGGATATGTACTCATCTGGGTTCTCAGATTTTTGCTTTCTGTTAAGTCAGTCAGCCTCCCTGAGTGCTGCGCTCTCTGCCCCATGAGTTAAGTGGGCCTTAACTCCTTTGGAAACACAGAGATAATGAGAGATCCACTACACATGTAGTTTGCCACGTGGTTTTGTAAGGTTTTTGGAATATGTGTTTAAGGTTTTGTAGCACTCTATGAGAAGCAGCTTTCATATCCTTTAAGCTGCCCCTGGGCAATCAGTTCCAGGGGGCTGGACTGGCAGCAGTGTGTAACTGGATTAATGTTAACAAAGTGTGTCTGTCTCTGAGGTCTTGTAGGTACTAACAAGAATGCTTCAGAGCTGTTTCCTGCAGGTGTTTAATGTAAATGTCTCTGCTGCAGAGTTCTCATTTGGTAATGTTTGTGTTGAGTTGTAACTAGAACTGATAGTACTTCATTTTGGTCAAAATCAGACTAAACTATTTATGTCTGAAAGTCTTGCTAAAAAATTTCATTTTAATAAACTCATGTTTGAATTCTAGAAAACTAAATAAACTAAACTTAATTCCTACAGGCATATGATCAGCACTTAAATATGATTTTGGGTGATGTGGAAGAAACAGTAACTACAATAGAGATTGATGAAGAAACCTATGAAGAAATTTATAAAGTAAGGACTATAAAAGGAGTTAATTTACCCTCACAGATTTTTTTTTAATGAAAACTGCACTGTGTTATATTGTTAATTTACTGCTGACTGTTTTTTGAACCAAGCTCTAACAGGATTTAGACATTTGGACACTGTTACTTTTATAACAGTACACAGGATATCCAGAGACTTGGTGTTAGTTGTATTGATCTCTTCAGCATGCCAGGTCATTGAGTGTTTGTTGGAGTTGTTTCAGATGTGTTTTTATGATTGAAATGAATGTTTTGTAAATGTAAATTTTTCTTTCCTTCTTCACAGTCTACCAAAAGGAATATTCCAATGCTCTTCGTCAGAGGGGATGGCGTTGTGCTTGTAGCTCCCCCCTTGAGGGTTGGTTGAAGCAACAAAGGACTTAACCTTCTTGGAAAGTTCCAGACTTTTGGACAGTGGTTCATGTTTCAATCATGTGTCAAAATTCTGTATATGTTTTTATAGGATATTTTTGTCAGTTCTTTTGAAAAAGGGAGGGAAGGGGAACCAGTTTGTCTTGCAAGCACACATAGTCAATTGAAGCAGTGTAAAACCCAACCTGATCTCAGAATTAGTGTAAACCTGTAAATTGGCTGCCTTGTCACATTCAGTAAAAGAATCCTTAGTTTTTTCTATCTTGGCAGTAGCACTGTCTTAGTTTTGTTGTTTTAAATAAATTTTGGTTTGTGTTTGAAATTTGACTTGTCAGTGTTTTTGTGTTGAGGGTGTATGTTCTTCCATAGAGCTAGTGCTTTATTGTTACAGTATCAGCCTTGCTGTCAGAGAAAGCAGTATCTTCAGTGTGTTGTTTTAACTTCTGTCTTTACTAATACCCAAGTCTTGTAGATTACTGTTTTTTGGGACAACACTACATCCATTAATGGTGCTGTAATTTATGGCTCCGTGTTCAAACTTGTGATGTGTATCCTCATTGTAGGGAAATGGGGTTTGTATGAATCTTCCACCTAAGTCAAAGAAGATGGGCTTCAGTGCAGTCTTTTCAGATGTTTTCATTGTTTCATTGGCCTTGTTAATACAGTTATGGTTTGCAAGGCCATAAGCAGGGGCTGAGGTGGTTGCTCACATGCTCTTGATTTGCCTGTTGCATTCATTTCCTGCTGTTTGTAGAATGTTTCAGTTCTTGAACAAATAAATTTCTGCTGGATGCCGTAAGATGCTCATAAGTTATCTGTAGTGAAGGTGCTCTAGAACCTGAACAAAGCTCTTTTTAAATACATGCTTTTTCAGGCCTACCCTGTTTGCATTTACCTTCCTTCTTATGTGAAAAAAAGTCACTTTTGCTGTAATTGTTTTAGAGTCATATGGGAGATGTAGGTCTGCACTTCCTACAAAGCTTGACTTTTGACAATTACCTAGGTTCTCTGTAGGGTTAGCAAAAGCAACTTGCCCTGGCACTTTTTCTTACAGTTAAAAATCTTCATAACAGTTCATAGCTTGAGACAGTGGTGAGGAATGCAAGGTCTGCCAATCATTTTTTTTTTTCTCCATTCCTTTTTGTCCTTGGATTTTTGTATTAGAGTGCTCAGAATGCTGGCAGATCAGGAATTTCTACCTTGATAAACTTCAGAATTCATATCTAAATAACACTTGTAGACTCTGAGAATGACAGTCAATGTGAGTCCCGTGTATCCTTTACTGAGTCATATTTGCCAGTATAACACATTTATCTGTATGTACAGTGTTTTTATATCACAGGGTGTTAGCATAGTGGAAAGAGGTCAGCTCACCAACATAAATCCCTGGAAATCTCATTAATAATTGTCTCATTTGTCACCTGCTTCTTTTTAAGTGAGAGATTATGGTGGTTGGTAGCTCAGTTACTGTCTAATTGATTTCTTGGGTATTTACTGTCTAATTATAAAGATCTGTTACTGTTTTGTGTCACTGAAATGGCCATCCTTGATCCTCTGCTTTGAAATGAGCTGGCTGGCTGGGAGCGAGTCTAAGCCTCTCCATGATGAACAGGATTAAAAAAAAACCAACAAAAACCAAGCATCCCCTCCCAAACAAACAAAACCCCCAACAAAACAACAACAAAAGAATATCACTCTAAATTATCTCCCAAAAAAACCAAACAACAAACCCCCTAAATAAAAAAACCCAAACACGCCAACCCCCAAAATATTTGAAAAGTTTTTTACAGTGTGGTCTCTTTCATACTGTTCTTTCAACTTTTTGATCATTACCTGTACTAACCATTTGTCAAGATTTCTGTTCGTAATGAGTTTGAAAAAGAATTTGTTAGATTTCCTCATATATTTTCCCAAGGTTTCTCAAATGCCTCTTCACACTGTCTTATGTTTTCAGTCTGCTAGAACTTTTAATATCATTGAACTGCGTGAAGCTTGGCTTTTTATTTCTAGTAGCTTTTTACAGACAGTAGCCTATGGGTAAGTTTTTGCCTTTGGACTGCACCTTTTTTCTAGATGGCAGAATAATTTCTGTTCTGCCTGAAAACATCTCACTCTCAGGAGCTCTTTTTTTTAACACAATTATTACTGTGCAATTCACTTTATCAGAAGTGCTGATAGAGTTAAACTTCTGGTGTTCTACTGGTTTTGTGAGTGCTATCTTGAAATTTCTGTGTGGGCTTGTGAAATTGATTTTTGGATCTGACTGCTGTGGAGCACTAGGTGGTGCTGCTTTTCCTCAAAAGCAAGCTTTGTTGGCTTTGATGTATGTAGCCTGTGTCAACAGGCCCTGTACTTGTACAATTAGTCATTTGTTTTTAATTAAGATGGCACTTGCCGACAGTTTTAAATTAACTCTGCTGCTCACACATAAGTAAAAATCAAAATATGTTTTGATGTTTATGTAGGCACAGAGCAAGTCCCCACAAGAGTTAAAGTGAGGCAGTGTATGTGCCTTGCTTTGTCAGAGGTTAAGATGCACAAGCTCCAGGCTGGCAACTCTTCTCAGAGAATAATTATCTGAGGAATTGCACCATATAGAATAAACTGAGGTTGACCACTGTGCTGCTGAGCCCTGCTTGGAGAAGAGCAGTCTTTGTTGTGTTGGTCCACAAGGCTGCTGCACCCACTAATTCAAGTGCTGACCACCACTTTCACTGGAGAACTTCACTGCAGTTCAAATTCAGCAGAAGGAAACAGCCTGCACTTAGGTGTTTCTGTATATTAAACTCCCGAAAAGACAAATATTTCAGTTCAAGTCACTACTGCTGCTGCCTTTTTTTGGAACCACATAAATAGATTTTAAATCCATCATACATATTTGAAAAAGATATAATTTTGTTCTAGGCCATGTAGGCCTTGGAGGGATGTGTTTAGTTTGTGTTTTTTTAAAAGTTGAACGGGAATTACATTTTTCATTCCTATTCCCTAGCACAGGACAACCCCAGGACTGGGTCATTACAGTTCTAGTAAGCCTTAAGCAGTGTGAGCATTGGCAAGCTGCTGCAGGGATTCAGAGCTGGAAAAGCAGGACAGTATTGATCATGCTGGGAGTTCTGCAACAGCACTTTCTCCTCTTGGTGCTTCTGTTTCTGTTCTCTAGATTTCATTGGAAATCTATCATTTGAAATACTTAAGAGGAGGAAACTTGAAAGCCTTCTTACTAGATTTTCCTTCCTAAAACCATAGGATGGGGAAGGGAGCTGATTCAGTGCAAGATGACAAATGCTGTGCATTGTTTTTTGAACTGATGATGCTGGTGACAGGTACAGAAAATTCCATCAGACTTAAGGTTTTAAGGTATTCATGCCAAGATCATTGATGGGTTTGAATATATCATTACTGAGGGTGTAGGACTCCTATGTGTCTAAACAGGAAGCTCCTTTCATATGCTAAACAAAAAGAATGGACAAGAAAAATAGAAAGTTCTACAGAAAATTGAAGCACAGTGTCCAAGCCAGCCTTTTTTTGGGGGAAGAATGGGTGGAAGGAAGAGAATACATGATGTGGGCTGGAGCGGAAAACAAGAACCACTTGACGGAAAAAGATGTAGTCAGAAACCCTGTTCATGAGTGAATTTTTTCATTGTTGCCCAAATTAGTTTGAATGGAAGAAAGGCCCACTCCCAAATTTTGGAAACTTAGTCCAAGAAGCCTATTGAGTTGTACAATGGCATTTGATCAGTTTATGATGTGATTGCCTGCACCAGCAGGGGCCGAGGCAGGCGTGCTCGCTGTCTGGGTGGGTGGACAGGCTGCTGCAGAAAGCACTGCACAGATCTTAGGAGGAGCTGGTAATGGCTGATCACAAAGAGGGGTTTTAGCAAAGTTTTCCTCTGGGTGGCACATGGTAAGCATGGATATTTGCTTCCTCAAGGTGCACATGAAAGGCGTTAGGATTCTCAAATATAGGCATATTTTTCAGCTTTCTCTTTGGCTTTAATAATGAAAATTGCTTTAAATTTTTAGAAGCAGTTGTTTAATTAATTTTCTGGTAAGGACTTATATTTTACACACCTGGGCTGGCTAAACATGATGTTCTTGGGTCTCAGTTTGCTGATTCATGTCACCCAAAGCCCATGTCAGTACCTACAGTAGGTGATGTAGTCCTCTAGCCTGTCTCTGGGTGATTTGAGCAAGGAACCTTTACCAGTGGCTTTAAACTGTTTGACAAGTCAAAGCCTGAATTTCCTGAACTCTTCTGCAGTAGTGGATCAATTTTAGCCTCTAAAGGAAACCTTAGTGCTGCAGGATTTACAGTTCCTTTCTCCCAGCACTCAGCTATGGCCCAGACCATCTTTGTGGGTAAGGGAGGCTGCAAAGCCTTTGCTATCACTAGCACAGTTTATTATGTGATTCATAGTCTAATTGCTGCCTAACAACTCAGAGTTGTGGCTCTTTTGCTATAGTAAATTTTCATTTGCTCTTCTTGAATCCTCTAAAATGTTGGGCAGTAAAACCTCCAGTCTGATGCACATCATGGCATCAAGTGTGTGTGTGTGTCACTGGAGCTTGTCACTTAATGCTGATCAGGGTGAAATGCTGTGTAAAACTTCAACTAATTATCTCACATAGTTTCTTCCTCAGTCTGTTCTTTGAATATCACAAGAACGTTCAGGTAAGCAGCCTATTTCCATTTAAAAAAGAGGAAAGAATACTGCTCCAAAATTATGTTAAGGTATGTAGAATATTAAGGATAAAGCCTGTAGTTTTCTTCATGGAATGCATTATTGAATTCTTACGAGCCTTCAAATTTCAGTGGCAGGGAAAATTTGAAACAAGTAAATGGTGCTCCAAATCATGATTTCTTTAAATACCTGCTGGAACAGATGACTGTCACTCATCCTTAGCACATAATTGCAATGATTAAGTTCCCTTTTTTATGCTGTAAAAACGTTAGCTAGACTGAATTACCTTTTTCACAGCAGGTTCCTGGTTCATCTTGTGCTGTAGGTGGTGTGGCAATGCAGCACGTTGTAATTTGTTCTATAGCACCTATATTTAGTACCTTTTAGTAAAACAGTTGCCTCTCCCAACTGCCCAGATGTTGTATTCCAGTGGTTAGAAGTCTGAGGAAGAAATGAGATATCAACAGATAGCATCTGAGAGCTAATTTGATTTGTTCTACATTTGTAATGCATTCCTCCAAGCTAAATTCTTGTTGACTGACGTGCTGCTTATAAAAGGCAAGAAATCCAAAGTTCCACTGCAGCCCAGGAGGATATACCGCAGTTAAATTGAACACAATTCTCAACAACTTTCTAATATCAAACCTTTGGATCGTTATTGCTGCCTGTAGGTGTAATTCAAATATTCCAAATTGTTTCTGAATAAATGTGGTCCTATCCATAAAGCACAGGCACTAATCTCACTGGAGATTTTCTAATGTAATGGAGAGTATTTCTGTATTCAAATGCTAAGCATTTATATCTTGCCCTGCATTCATTCCCTGAAAACCAACCTAAACCCAGCAGTGCTGTTTGCTTGCAGCTCCCAGGTTTGCAACTTCTGTGGGTAACACAAGATCTCTGTCCTCTGTGCTCAATCCTAAAGCCAGCTGCTGGTGCTATTTTTGCTTCCTTGTGGCACTGTGATGTCCATACAGTGATTTTTTTCCCCCTCTCTCATGTGCAATCTTATGAGTTAAGGAGAAATACTTTATATGTAGTGTTTCAGGTATTGAATGTGCAGTTCACTTTAAATTTCTATTTCTTTTGCTTTCCTTTGGATTTTCTTTCAGTACTGTTGTCCTACAGACAGGGTAAAAGGTTTCATTCTTGTGAAGGGTTCTGACACAGCTGGGGTGAAGCTTCCCCAGCAGACATTTCTCCATCTCACTCTGGTGCCAGCCTTGATACACAGCTCTGAAAAGTTGGGAAAGCTGTTCTTCAACTGGCACAGAGAGAAGTCACACAGAGAAACAGTCCCACCATCATACTTCCTACAGAGATCTGCTGGTTCTTGCTCAACCAGGAATACATACAAAGAGTTAAGAACTGAATGTGGTATGATTTGTGGTCTCACAAAATAACTCCCAGGAGTTATGTGGAAGGCATCCCCACTCATCATACTCAGCCTATTAATGAAGCAAACCCTTCATTAAACATGTGACACTGAAAAGACTGTTGAGTTGAAATTTGATGTGAACATTCAATAAGTTATTTTCTTACTTTATCAAGAGATATTTACCCACAATTTATACAGCACAATTGTGAGATGCCTATACAGGGAGGTTGTAAACAGAGCATGAAAATATATGATGTAAGCAGCCAATTGGCCTCAAGCAGTTTTTTCTCTTTCATGGGCTCTGTTGTATAACTGTTCTCTCCAGCCTGGCTCTGGTGTTTATTGGTTGGATGGTTATGTGAGAAACTAATCAGGCCAGTTTCTACTTCTAAGGACGAGGAATTTTTTGAGAATTGTGGAAGTTCTGTATGTAGTAATAGCATCCAGAGAACCAAGGGTTAATTTCCATAGGATTCCTTCCCAGAGTTTCATCCAAATAAATACTCTATAAGTTAGGAGTGAACATATCCTTTGAGCTGTAACCTTGGGACAAGAGGCTTTATCTTATCTTTTTCCTCTTTTCCTTTTTTTTTTTTTTTTTTACTGTTCTGATGGTTGAGGGCATTGTGTAGGGTGACTGCTAATCCTTGGTGTGTGTCTGAGAGGAGCAGAATTACTGCAGATCATGCTGTCCCAGTACTAGATTCCTTTTGGTTTTAGATCGCTTATTAGTCACCCTTCTAACACGATATCCTTTGTTTCCAACAGAGAGCCATTGCAGGAATGCAGTAGCAAGGGAAGGAGGATTGCTTCATTCATAAATCTGAGAGCATTTTAAAAGCAGGCTATAAATTATTGTCTAATTTCTTTCATCTGAAGAAAAGAAAGCAGGATATTAACAATTAAACATTTTGTCCAAAGCTGCGTGCTGAGCCTGTGGCAGAACTGCAAGCAGGGTACACCCCTGTCCTCTGCAAAGAATCTCTTAAACCCCAGAGCCCAGGAATGCAGCCTGGACCATGAGTACATGGATCATTGTTTCCACAGTTACACTGCTAGCATGGAGAATGCTCCAATACTGAAAGCATTGGAGGAGGAATTTAACTGAACCTACTGGATAAAATACAGTTTCCTTCTACACATAAAGCAGACAAAAGTGATTAATGTTAGTAGAATACAAGTTTCAGTCTTTTTGGTGGGTTTAATACTAAAAAGATAAAAAGATAAAAAGATATGTATGAGTGTAAGACTTAAAAAAAACAACCCAAAACCAAAAAAGGCTAAATCCTGAATAACTCAATCTCTAATCTCTTGAGAGAGAGAGCTGGTGGTTGATCAGACTGCTATAAAGTTCAACTCAACAAAAGGTAAGTCAAAGGACAGAATAGAATACTAGGCTAAGAAACAAGACGTGGTCCTCAGATTTGGTCCAAGATCTGGGAATGAGAAATTACAAATTTATTCTAGTCCTTTCTAATTCTGTTACCACAGCAGAATAACTGAGATGTCATGAGCACAGCTGCTTCCAGAAGGGTTTTTGTACCTATGGCTTTGGAGCTACTCTAGGCAAAAATCGGACTCAACTGAAACTCTTGGCCTGCAAACCCTGCTTGCATCCATTTCACAGGTGTATGGAGAACTTGTCTGCAACACTTTCTATTGGTTAGATACCATATCTGTATCAATCACAGTTATAACTTTCCACTGGTGATCTGGGAAAGTAGATTATGATACCAGATCTCTTCATTACTGTGATACCAAGAAATCCAGTGAAGGCATTACAGAGATACAGAAGCAGCTTCATTTATCCAAGCTTCATTTTTCTAACACTCCTCCTTATTTAACACTGAGTCATGAGATATAAATTATCTACCATGAAAATTCTGTTGTTTATATGAATTTTAGCATGACCATATTTCTTCAGATATCTTCACACCAAGCAGATATTTGATTTCTATATGAATTAGGAGAGATAAGAGGGACAGGCAGGAGCAAAACAACTTGGTTTGTATTTTTTAGTGACTTGTAAATATCAGCATGGGACATACACTCCATGAGAATGCAGTTTATCAGGAATCAGCAAACTGATGGGTGAATATGTTCACTATTCATTAGTAACTCCTGAATAAGAAGCAGCCCTTTGGGAACTGTGCTGGTTACAGAGCTGGCACCTTGGTCTCATCCTCCTGAAGTCCAAATGAAGCCCCCCCAGCTCCTGAAAGCTTTCACAGTGAGCTGTCAGCCTCGTCAGCTGTGGTGTGACAGTGCAGTTCATGGGAGATGCAGGTCCTGGCATGTGGAATGCATTAGTTTGGAGCAAGATGGAGCACTGCCTGTTGAGATCCTGTAGTCTCTGTGGGCTGTACCTTGGGGTGCTGAAGATGAAAGCTTCAATAGTGTGAAGCTCTGCGTGGGCTGTGTTTGGCCCACAGGCAATGTTCACCATCCCTCATGTTCACTGGAATGTAGAACTTTCCAGCCTAATGCAGATTATGTTTGGTTTTTTAACTGTTTAACAAAACAGAACTTGTAATTTTCTGACCCTAAGTGGGAGTCACTTAAAATGTGTTAGTCAAGGCAAAAGAATTTCCATTTCACCCATGGTTCACACTAACCTCCTTCTAAGCTCTTTTATGTTGAGAAACTCTCAACTCAACTTCAGATGAACCATCTTCACTGGCATGGTGTTACCAGGCATTTTTCACTTTAGACTTTGACTCCTTCACAGGAACTCTGCATATCCCTTGGATGTATTTTTACACAAGTGTGAACGTTCCACTTATCTTTGTCCCTTCTTTGAATTATGATTAATAAATCACAGCACCTCAGCTTCTCCTTTGTGGCTTCACCAAAGAGACTTAAATAAATTCTGAATAAGTTTTACCTTTTAGAGAAATGTGGCACGCAATTGAGGAGAATCTCACAGCTGGATAAAATAGCCCCTCGAAATGAACCATAACACACAGTGTCAAATAATTTGCAAAAGGATTCGGCCCTTGAAGTGTGTCTCTGGTAAATTCCGGCTTTCAGCACACTGATAGGGGCTTCATCCTTCTCTCCTGCTCTCTGTAGATCTCTATCCATGTTTAAGTCCTGTTGAAGGTAGATGGACATTCATTTTTAAAAGTCAGGGTTTGATCATCAACATTTCTACTGGTTTCGCCAGCATATCCTGTCTCAGACCAAATGCTCTGTTTAAATCTGTAGAGGACAATGTACAGTGCAGATTTAGAGGAACATAAGCATGTGCCCATCTCCTCACCTTGCAGATCAAGGAAATACAAGTGGGCTTGCTCTTATCCTTACAGACAGTATCTACAAAAGCAATGAGGCACAAAGAGCAATCATAACAGGAAATAATATGGGATTGTGTGAATAAACAGATGCTATGGAGGAGGAAAAACTCTGCATACAGCAGTTTGCCTTGTATGGCTTTGTGGCCTTAACGACCTGATGATCCATGGAAGGGGAATATTTTTTTTGTTTTCCTCCTAGAATTTCTCTGATCAATAGACTTTCCAATAGTTACACGATGGAATGACAAAAATGGTCCTGTTTCCTAAGAAATGTCTCTGGTGGCAAAGTTTTTAAAGGTCTGGGAGTTTCCCTATTGTATTTAATGGAGCCTTTGGCTCATAAACACATTAAACAAAGAAACAATAGATCTCTAGGGGAATTTTAAAAGCTGAAGTGTAGGAGCTTTAATAATATTATGAAGACCTAACATGTCTGATGTGGGAATTTAAATCTGAGGCAAGAATTTTGAAAAGAATATTCGAAGTGAAGATTTAATTACATGATTTATTGTTAATAGTTTATTATTATATACACAGTGCCAGGGGCACTCCTGGTGCTTTACAGATTACAGAATAGCAATTCCCAGATCAAAAATCTTGATCATGCAATCTTTATTCATGTAAGTATTCCCCATGGTGCCTGATCTTGTTCCCTATTAAAACTCAATAGTCTCCCCCAACACAGACCATCATAGACAATTAAAATAACTTCAGCAAGAGAACACTGATTAATTATCCTCCCCAGAACACTGCATATTTTAGTGCCATATATTGTATGGAAAAAATATATCTATTGTGTTTTAGCAAACCTCACATTTTTCCACAGCTTTAATTCTTAATTACAGTGTCAGCAAACATTAAGATTATTTCCAAGATAGAAGTAGCTTATTTCTGGAAGAAAAAAGTTCACTGACTTGTCCCCATCATGTGTTTCAGATCCCATTGAGTTAATGGTGTCAATTTATTTGCATGTAATTGTTCCCTCAGTGACCAGTATAGAAAGTTTCACCTTCAAAGACAGATGCTGAATGTGAAATACTCCTGCAAGCTAAGCAGATGCTGAAATCTCTGTTTGCAGAAGGTTTTGCTTTTCTTTGTTTCATCCTGTGCTGCTTTGCACTCCTGTGGAAATGCCACCAATGAGAAATGCACCAAGATGGTTTTCCTAATTCTTCAGCTGAAATGGCTGTTGTTTATCCACTGGGTTGCTGCAGGCAGCCACAGACGTGAAAACAGCTTGTGCAACCATCTTTTGGCTTCTGTCTTCAAGACATAACAGTTCTGGTGGGGAGAGATTGAGGCAGTTGTGTGCAGAAGGCAAAGGAGGCTTTTTCCCTTCCATCTGTTACAGGATTTTAATGTAACTTGCAGCAGGCTGTCCTGTTGCTCTCAGAGCAGTGGCATGTAGCACAGAGAGAGGTACTCTGGCTAGGGATGTGTGATGGTCTACATGCCTAAGATTCCAGTGTAGTGATCAGGATTCAGATTCTTATCTGAATATTCTTGGTCTAGACAGTAGGTAGGGAGCATTGCTGGAGGAGGAACTTTGGATGGTACTCGACACTGCCTGCTCTTGAAAATACCTTTTTTTTTTTTCCTTTCAAGGCTGTGTTAAATCATTATTATTTAAAAGCACTCTAAGGTGTCATAATCACCCAGAATGTTAATGAAGTCTAGTACTTTGTGCTGAAATGAGCATTGCTCTGGCCACGAGCTACATGGCACCAACCAGTTTTGTGTTTACAGCTGATAACACAGAAGCAGAATTTTGTGCAACTCCTGATTACACTTAGAAACTTGTTGCCATGAGATGATGTGCAGGTCAGAAGTCAATGTAGGTTAAAAATGGCATTAGGATAATTTATGGAGGGTTGGTGTGTATGTGACTGTTAAATGCAATAGTTCTGGTGTGATGTGTCAGTGATAAACTGTTGATTGCTAGAGAGTAGGAGGCTGTCCCCGGGGAGAAATTGCTCTATACACACACCTTGTTTCTTATATTCTTCACCTTATGTTGAAAACAATGCACTGGGCTAAAGGGAGCTGTCAGCTGGCTCAGTGTGATTGCTCTTACATTCTCACATGTTACAGGTTCTTGGAAACTTGATTTCAGACTCTAATTATGTGGCTCATAGCACTATTAGTCCAAGTGTATTGTGTTCATAGCCACACAACCCTTCCTAAACTCCCTCACTCCTGTCTCAGCATGTCTAGAGTTGAATTCCCAAGAAAGGCTGTTTTGTGGTTGCTATCAATACTGCACACAGAATTCTGGACCCCTGAATCAACCACAAACCTTCAGAGGGGCTGGATATTCACTCACTGCAGTCATGGATCGCTTGGAGATTGCTCAGCTTCAGCAGCAAATGCTGACTGACCTTCACATCTCCCTTCCAGCTCTCTCCTAAATGTTTTGTCAATAAGCAATTTTGACGTGCAAAGCTGAAGTCTGGCTATTAAGTGATTTATTTAAGGTACAAGTGAAGAAACTGCGAGCCAGAATTATGATTACCTGGGTACACAATGTTTAGCTTCTGGCCACTTTTGGAGGGCTTCTAAACCTTGTAATGTATCAAGGATCAGCTTTACAGTCACGGGCAGGTTTGGCTGCATATCCTTGCCCTTTTCTTTTCTTGCACTGTCACAGTTTCCAGGCTAATATATTAGCAAATGTATGGTGGAAAATCATTTAGGGCTGGGACAGATTCATCCCATAGGTCAGATGTGGTCTGTAATCTAGACAGCCATGGTATCCAGGTTTAATCAGAAGGCCCCTAAACATGATTACATTTTATTAATTATTATTGTGCATATTTTGGTAGTGCTCAAAAAGCCAAACTGAGGTTGGGATTCCATTAGGTGCTGTGCTAACACACTCACCATGTTTCTGTCTTCAGTCTGTCTCGAGTTCAGCAAGGAGCATCAAAACAAAACTGGGAATTTAACATAAGGGATTACTGGTAGGAATTGTCACAGCTTCCCTGAAAACAGTGGACATTCTCAAGTTCAGCTTTTGCTCAAATATATGTTTTCTTGAAGACTGAAGACGTTCTCTTCACTTTATGAAACAACTTTAGGCATGTTTTTTTATCTGTAATGCCTGATATTGATATAAAGCCCCAACACTGAACCTGAAACTAGGCAAGCGATCCTGACATGATTATGAACAATTTTCAACAGAAAGTAGGAGAATTGAGATCCACTTTATCCAGAGCTATATGTTTTCTAAGTTTACTGTAAATGGATGTTTAAGAAGCAAGTGACCTCCTGAAGACCTCAGGATTCAAAGAATTACTCAGAAGTGTCCATAGAGGTTAATGTGACCCACAGAATTACTCATTTCTCTTTCTGTGAAACAGCAATGCCTTTGTTTCTCTTTAACTTGAAGGCAATTACAGGACCTGTGGCTTTGCTTTGTACATGTCACTGCCTGTTAAGAACAGCAGGCAAATGAGTAATACTATTCCTCCCTTTAAATTCTTTCCTTGAAGTGAAATTAATGAAGATCTTTTACCATGAAAGAGAAGAATCTGGTTTTGTGGAGAGGCAAAAGCAGGCATTTAGACTTAGATTGGTTTTCCCGTTTTCAATTGTTTTTAAAATAAAGGTGGTGGAAATAGCTACAGAAACAATGAGAAAAGGAAAAGTATTATTTAAGTATCAAAAAAACCCTTATCATCTGGCAACTGGCTAGTTAGAAGACAGTGAAGTGAACTTAGGAGAACCCTTGTCCTCCAAATGAGAAATCCAGTCATCACAAAAGTACCTTTCCAGTCTCTGATGCTTGATTAGTCATTGTTCACCTATTTTTGCACCAAGATCTGGGAGCTTGAGGACAGAAATTTCTAAAGGCCACCAGCTGAAAGAACAAAAATCTGTTCACCACCAAGTAAACTGCTATGCTGATTCTTCCAGGCTAAAAGGTAAACATAGAGACAGTGTCAGGAATTGCAGAGGAAATGAATGGTAAAAGGGTTTGCTTTTTCCTTCTTGTATCTAAACAGAGTGCTCACCAGATTTTGGTGTTGTTATCATCAGACAAGCATTCTCTTGTAAAATTGATACCTCCCAGTCCACTCCTTACCAGCAATATAATAGCCAGGGGTGTGGGGATGGAATGGAAGCTCAGCACTCAGAGGGAGATGAGATATTTTATTAGATATTTGTATGTACACTCTGCCTTCCCTGAGAGACCTTAGGGACAGGCAAATTTATAATAATAGCTGATGAATAAAGGGAGTGCTTTCTCACCCTTAAACTTGTTCTCTCTGGACATGGTGCAAGAATGATGGCAGGGTAACGTAAAGAAGTTTCCACTATTGCTGTTTTCTGCGTGAATGAACAAAGGGCTTCAATCTCCACCACTGTTACTGCTATGATGAATGCTTTGTAAATGCTGATGGATGGATCAGGGGAGGATAGAAAGATAAAAGTCTGACATATCTTGCCGGTACTGAATTCATATATGGATCAAAAGTGAAATGCAATTACCACCCAGATCAAATTCTTTCAAGAGCCAGAGCTGTACAGACCAACAGAAGATATTTATTTTTAGGGTTGATCTTTGTGAGTTTTATTAGCAATGCTGCCTTCCCTTGGCTAAAAGCAGAGGAGGGAAGAACACAAAATCCTCTTGAGCTTCCATTGTTAAAAAAGCTATGTAAAGCCTACAGGAGAAACTTAAATTCTGAAATCAAGTTGTATTTTTGTGGTGTTCCTTCTGAGATATCCTCTGCTTTAAACTGACTTGAGGAATCAGTGTAATAAAACTGGCATTTGAAAACTAGCTTATGTATTTAGAGAAGAAGGAACTTTGAAACAAGGGATATGATAATGAAGTTTTCTCTTCACTTGAGACAATCCTGGATGGTTAATTTTCCCAGGAGTCACAATGTGTGTACACTGAGGTTTACAGGTTAGCACAAACCTAGCTAGGGCTGTGTTCACTATAGCCATGTGGAAGAAGTCAGACCCATTCTGCTAGCAGTGCCACTATTTTAGCAAATTGAAGAGTCATTGATGGGTGCTGACATGCATTGCTTCTATATTTCAGGTTTGCCCCCATGAAACACTGGCACACAAATCTCCCAAATGTAGCAAGCCCCCAATTCTCTATTTTGTTCAGTTGGGCTGGGGAAAATGAGCAATCTGAAGGTGTGGTACGAAATTTTTCAAGTGGGCTACTCAAATCAGAAAGCTGAAGAGACAAACTTGTATGTGTTGTTAAATAGCAAGTCTGAAGAAGCTGGAGTGGGATCCAAGCAGCAGCATTTCACCACCTGTAAGTGGGTGCTAATACTCCTTTTCACCATCTGGGGAGAAGACAGACCTGCTTAAGACTTTCAAAATGTTCCACTGGTCTCACATGGATTGAGGGAGGTGATTCTGCCCCTCTGCTCTGCTCTGCTCTGCTCTGCTCAGACCCCACCTGCAGTGTTGCATCCAGCTCTAGGGTCCTCAGCAAGGGGGAACAGATCCAGTCCAACAGAGTAGGTTTAGATTGGATACTAGGAAGGATTTTTCTCTGTGAGGGTGCTGAGATGCTGGCAAAAATTGCCCAGAGAAGCTGTGGCTGCCCCACCGCTGGAGGTGTCCAAGGCCAGGCTGGACAGGGCTTGGAGCCAGCAGGGAGAGTGGAAAGTGTCCCTGCCCACGGCTGGGCATGGGACTGGGTGATCTTTAAGGTCACCTCCAACCCAAACCATTTCATGATGCACAAAATCAGGTTTTATTTCTGCAGAGTTTGTGTGAACAGGACTGTGCTGCCCAGCAAAGGCTGGTAACTGCCTGCTCACAATGTACAGATTCCAGCACTGCAAAGTTTTTGTGCTCAAACATGTTCAATCACAGACCTCTAGCACTTGCTTTGAAGAACCCTCCAGTAAAGCAGCAGCAAACACGTTCCTTTCTAGCACCCTTTTCAAAATGGATTTTCTGGGGAGGATGAGAACAAGAAAGAACGAATAGCGCGGGATTCCTGTTTGAGAGTAGCTGCAGTCTGTAAGTGAGAAGAAGCGAGCTGATGCTCAGTTAGAGGTGAGTGACTTTCCACCCCTCAGAGCAGGTCCCTGGCCCCGAGCCGGCTGCTCCGGGCTGCTCCCCGCTAGATGCCGGTGTTGGACCAGCTTAGCTGGGAGAGCCCACGCCGGCCCCGCTGCAGCCCCGGGGGCTGCGCTGCGCACACGGAGCTGAAGCACAACTTGGGCACTTAACAAGTGCTCCGCTGGATTTGCTGTATGACTGCATAGCCAAAAGCTGAGTATGAAACGACGCTGAGAAATGCTGCAAACCTGTTGGCTGGTTGCTGTGTGATTACAGACAGGATTCAGATCCCACATGCCCGTGGAAACGTCTCTATGATGAGGGTGGAGGGCCACCTTTGCTGTGATACCTGCAGTAGCAGGTCAAGGTGCAGAGCTGTGTGACACTTGATATCCCTGTGCACACATGGAACGTGATTATTGCTTACTCGTGCTTCAGGGACCAGCGGGAATTGTCTGTACTTTTGAAAACATAGACATTTTCTTCCTTGGAATAGGAATTAGGTCTTCAGCAGACATGGCACCTCAGGTATTAGAAAGCAGTATTGCCCGTGTTCTCATATGGGAAATAGGATTCAGTAGCCAGGATTAGAATTACTGAACATCCTGGTTTGCCAATCCAGTGGCAAGAAGGATAGATTAGAATTGATTTTGTTGGGATTTTTTGTTGTTTTGAGATTTTTTTTCCCCCAGTTATGTCAATAGTTTTGTTCTCTGATGTGCTGTTTCTATCATTTCTGGATAGACAGTGAAGAGTTTTAACTGAGTGAATAAAACAAGAGAAGTGGATCAAGAGCTTCTAACCTCTCTCTCAGGACATAAAACCAAACATCCATATCATTTCCTGACTCTTGACAAGCTCATAGTGGATAAAAGCAAATGCTTTCAGCCACCATTAAACAAAGCTCTTTATTATACAGTGTTGCAACTGATCATTCTTCTTGACAGATTCTTTTCAAGATGTTTAGGATAAATTATTGTTTAAAAGACAATTTTACAGCTGCTTTACATTTTGTTTAAGTTTTGAAGAGTAAAGACCGTAAAAGCAGTCCATCAGGAGTGTGCATATGTGGGATGGTGTGATTCTGTGTCTGAAATGAGCACTTTCTGACCCCTCCCGGTGCACAATGACCTGAGAGTGGGTTCTGTTGCTTGTGTACCTGTAAGTTCAGAAGCCAACAGCCTGGAGGACAGGACAAACATAAATGCTTTGTTATGTGAAATGGCACACGGCCTCTTGTTTATCTGTGGCTTCACATGGTAGAGCTGAGGTAAGTTTCAAGGTGGGGCTGCAGGCTGTAGTAGCAGGTGCAACTGCAGGATTTGTCCGCCTTGGACATGAGAGTTTTTGTGTGCATTTTCTGGTTTCCTGCTCTTTGAGCCTCTGCTTTTCCAATATCTGTGGCCAGCTGGATGGAAGTTTATGGCATTTAGTTTGTCAAGACAAAGCTCAGAATACATTTTTTTGATACTCCTGTACCTGTCCCTGTGGCACAGATGCTCTCACAGCTTTTTTCTGGGTTTCCTCTTTTCAGTGTGGCTGGAGAGCTCCAGGAGGCATGACAAGAGAAAGCCTACAAGGCTTCAGAGACCTCCAGTTCCAACAAGGCTGCATCCATTCCTGCTCCATCCTGACCCTGTTGGGGTGCCCTGTGCCCCTGTGTTCTCTGTCTTATCCTTTGTAATCTCACAGTGAACAATGCATGTTTTGTCTTGCATTACCTTACTTGCTCAGGAAGACCTACAAAACCTTATGCTCTTGTAATGAGGTTGCTAAACAAAAGCCTCCATACGTACCAAGAATACGTAGAATTTAATGTCAGGATTAGTACTGCAACATTTTTGGAGGCCAAGATAATGATGAGGTCCACAGAAACTCTCCCATCTCAGGAAGGACAAATCAGTACAGAGGATGCCAAAGCAGAACGAAGTATTGTTTAGTCTTGAAATTTGAGGACATCTAGATCCAGATAAAAAGCTGTTGTCAGCTTTCTCCTCTAATATGAACTGAATCCAGACACCCTTGGACTTTGTGTTGATCCTGGTCTGGAACCCACCCCCTGTTCTAATACTTATTGATCTACATCTCTTTTTTTTGTGAGTGGTTAAATTAAGAGTATTTGGCATTCTCAAAGAGTGATCAATACAAAACAAGGGGAATGCAAGAATTTAAGTTGTTGTAGAACCTTTGTGTCATATGCAGTAGGGCATTGTCTTTAATCACAGGCTCACATACTATTAAATCTCTGCTCTGTTTAAAGTTGATATTGCTCACTTAATGAGCAGCTATTTAATATTTTCTTTTATCTTCATTGTTCAGTGTGTACCCCATGGCTTATTTACTGCACACCATTCAAAGCCTGTTCTGAATACAGAATTCTTAATTTCCTTGGGACCTTTTCTTCAGCAGTCATTGTTATTGTATCTGGGTGCTTTACAGACATGAAATAATCTATTTTCACAATGCCTCAATGAAATGAGGGAATACTGCACCTCTATTTGGACAGATGGAAAATAGAGATATGAAGATGAAAACATTGCCAAAGGTTTTTGATTGTTTGGGGTTTGATTTTTTTCTTTCTCTGACTTCATGGCACCACAGAATATTTTATATATTTAAAGAATAGTTCCTACCAATTTCAGTTCTTGCTGTGAATATCCAACAGTTTTGCAGATCAGACTCAAGGGTCTCCTATGGGATCCCTAAGGGGACAACTGACAAGCTGTGGAAAGGTGGATTAATCCATTTGTTTAGCAACACACAAAAACACTGTTGTGGAGGTCTAGGTGAAATCTAGTCTTGCAGGAGCAGCACTCACATATCTGTAGGAGACACCTGGACTGATAAGGAGGAAAAAAAACTGAATTTCTCTACTCCCAAACTAATTCCCAAACCCCGCTCTCTAGCTGAAACCTGGCTGTCAATCTTCTCATCCCTTTGCCTTTGCCACAGCTTCTCATTAAACAATCTAACTTTCCCCTCTGAAGGCTCATTTCCCCAATGAGAAATGTTTCTCCAGAAGAAAATTCAAATAAGGAGCTTAATTTGGTCACCATTACCACCAACCTAGTGGCACAAGTGCTTTCCCCCCAACCTTAGAGGTACCCAAAGGACACCACCCTTGCTAGGCTGAACCAAATTACCTCCATTTCCGTGTCTGCCAGCTGCCCTTAAGCCCCACTCAGTGCATTTCCAGGCTCCCAGTCTCAATGGCTGTTTTGTCTTCTTCCCTCTTCCTCCATCCACACCCATCCTGAACAGCCCTGTACCCAGTTTTTGACCATCTTCTACTTCTTGCCTCTCCAAAGAGTTTTGGCCACCTCCTTTCCCCTCCTACTTGCCTTGGAGTTCTCACCCCCTGTGTCAGGGCAGTTTCCCCATCAGTGCTACAGGCTCAGCAGTGAGGTGCTCATTCAGAAGCACAGGGCAGCTGAGGATCCTCCCCTGCCTTTCAGTGCTGAGATGGGATAGGAATGAGAGTGTGCAAGGAAAAGAAAATCAGGTCCACCAACACGGTCCTGAATTCTGCAGGCTCATTTTAGGGGTTTGAGTATGCTGGCACATATCTCCTTATTTCCCATGTAGGTGCTGCAGAGTAACAAAGATCTGCAGTGAAAACTGGGTTTTTCACAAACCTTTACCTTTTATTGAAGATATTTCTGCCTTCAAGAAATATTGATTAAAGTCTGTGCAACATAATTTCACAGGAACAGCACAAGACACTTAAATGATAAAAACTCTCTTCTCCTTCAGGATTTTTTCTAAAGAATATGGATTTCTAGGTCAGTTTCTTTTTTTGAATATGGCAAAAAATGATGTATTTTTATCCAGATTCATTTTTGGCAAAGGCCAACAGTTGTGGCTAAAATTTTCCTTTAGATAAATAAATCAGCCTAATAGAGGCTCAGCATGGAAAATTTCAGACTGCCTAACCAAAGGTTGGCAATGTTTGCAGCAATTTGAAAAGAGGATTTTATAATGAATGGGAAGTGTCAAGCAACCTTTGTAATAACTGATTCTACCGACCCTTGCTTATAGTAACTACAATTATCAAATGTTTCAGTGAAATCATCTCTGTCCCAGAAAGAAATTCCATTTGAGTGCCAAAGCCTTCAGGCCTAATATCTTCGTTACTGAAGAAGCCTCTATTGCCAGCCTCTAAGTACTTAGAAAGGAATGTTCTACTTCATTCTCATTCATAGGTGTAATTCATGACTAGTCTGAACTTTGAGTGCACCTGTAAAGGCACTGTTTGTGTGTGTTGTATTGTTGGCAACTGTATCTGTAGTAAAACACATGGAACACACAGCACAGTTAACACATTTTCCCAGGATAATAGAAATATATTCATCAATTAGAGCAATCCAATCGAGATTAAAAACAGCAGAGATGGTAGGGTGGTGAGGTAACTGGCACTGCTCTCACCTGTGCAGTGTTTTCCACAGAAACAGAAAATGTCATTCTCCAGTCTTAAATAACACTAATCTGGTGTTGAGAATATCAGCAGTGAAAAACAACACTGTCTATCTGTGGGTAAAGGTTATTGAAAGCTGAGCCTATCTTAATTTTGAGGATGTGTTTGTGCGGGTGATGATGAGTTCTGAGATTGGTTTTTCAGATATAATTCACAGACCAACTGCAAGGAAACACGAATATATATTCAAGTCAAACATTTCTTCAGATTTAAGATAAATTCACACTTCTTTTGAAACTCAGATCTGAAATGTAAGGTCTATTTCAGCACATATTTGAAATCCAACAAACTTTGATCTGACAAGCTTAGAATTTGTGGAAATGAATATAGAAATTAATTTCATGGCTCAGATTAATCTTTAGACAGCATAAACCCTTCTTGACAGTTCAATTTATGATTGAAGTAAGATTTCAATAATAATGACTAGCCAATATAGAATAGAATACTTCCTGGTTTTCCCTGTGAGCAGCTTTTTTTTTTCTTTTTATTTTTTTTAGATAGTAGCAGTGGAGAGAGGGGGTTTGGGCTAGAGAATGATTTCAGGGAGTAAGAGGATTATTCTCCTAAATAACTGTCTGTTTTCAACACTGTTTGCCAGCAGTTTGCAGGAAGATTCCATGTAAATACTGCTTTAAACTCATTTAAACTCTACAAACAGTGCTTTTGTTGTCTCTACCTGCGAATTTCATGTGATCTTAACAAAATATTGACTTCAAACACTATCTTTGTCCCTGAGTTGTACTCACAGACAGTTTGTTCACTGCATTTTAAGTGTACTGTCTCAAAGAGTTTATCCAGCCTGTTTTCACTGCAGAGCAGTGGTGATTATTTCAATCTAGGGAAATAGTAATTACAAAAAAAAAATCAGTGCGGTTTTCAGGACTTCATAGGTTAAATAAAAATCAAGAATGTCCTCTGTAAAAGTGTTCCTGTTCAAAAGATTTCTCTTCTCTCACACAGATCATACCTGGAATGACTTTTCACTCACTGATCTTCAGCCACTCCTCACAGGTGGGTAAAATGGAGGGTTCCTGACCCTTCTTTAGTCCCTTTTCCATTTGACTGTGCTGGCTCACAGTTGCCCAGTAAGAAAGTCCGAAGGCTGCATTTTGTGCTGGAGGAGATTACATCTCCTTTTCAGTGGTGCAAAGCATTCAGGGCCAATTCTATTCTCCCAGAGTACAATGGTAGCAATCCCAGTGAGGGGCAATCAGTCCTGGGAATCATTTGCTTCACCAAGTATCTCTTCAAATTGCTCTCTGACGCCTCCAGATATATCCCTCATTTTCCTCACACTGTTTCTTCTGTTGCCTCAGTACACAGGGTATTGCAGGGACAGTGCCACATCCTCTAAAATACTTGTGATCTCATTGCAGCCCTGTACCAATGTTTGTTCTCTTTGGGTAAGAGAGACAGCCCATGCTCTTACTGGATATTTTCTGTGCCATATTCACCTGTTTATCAGATACCTCTGCCCTCTTGTTTTTTCTTCCCGTGTCTGCGTTCTGAAGCACCCATGGGTTCTTAAATTTATGTTACACCTCCTAGGTTGCTCCTTTTGATTGGCATAAGACACAACATTTGAGCTGTCAGCAAGCTGCTGCTGGGTACAACCCCTTTACAGTCCAAGTTTTATGTGTTTGATGTCAGAAAAAGTATTTTGCATTTAATCCCAACCATTCATCCACAAGCAGGGCTACAACTGAAATATATAACTTCTCTCATTCCTTTCTACATTTTCCAAAAAGTAATATTCTTTTTGTTAAAGAAGATCAGAAAATTGTTTATAAACTCTTAATAACAAGGAAAAGAAAATGCTAATGTTCTTCTGTGACTGAGAGACTCAGCTCTTGAGTGCTAGATCTTGCAGATGCTGCAGTTAAGTACATTTAGGGGCAGCCCAAGCTATACATACTCTTATTTTAAAACAAATTCTATATTTTCTTCCTCTAAACTAATTTTTGAGTGCACTCCACGGAACACTTTTAATGTTTAATTTTCTTCATGGCCATAAACTATCTTGAAATCTCGATTCATTCCCTACATATGGCTTGTCACTCTCATGCTTTCTAATGTCCTCCCCAAGCCATCAGCTGCAGAATTTGGGGCTGGACACTTGACACTGTGCAGTATTATGTCATGTTCTGTCTATGCCTGAATTGATCCTAAGCTGTAGCCACAGTATAATGTTACCTGGAAACATGCTGCTGTTTGAGAGTGGTATTTAGCTTCTGTAACTAAGTTTTGGTTTAGTATGGTTTGGTTTAGATCTACTTTGGATAGCTTTGAGGGGTTTGTTTTTCAAGAAGAAATAAATTCTACACCTTTCTAGGTGGAAAGTGAAGGTAGCAATACAGCAAACCTATAGCCCATTTCAGTAAGTGAGGAACAGGGTCTAAACCTGGGGAGTTTTCCAGGAGTGCAAGTGCAAGAACGGAGTCCTGTAGCTGCTGAGGGATACATGTGCATCATTTGCAGCTTGCATACACTTGTATACTCATCCTGTCCACATCTGAGCTGTGCCTCCACAGAAATAATAATCCTGATGACTTTCAGAGACTTATGGCTTTGAGACACTCTCTGTAAACAAAAGAAAAACACAGCCAGTCTAGAATGGCCTGAGCCGGATGAAATAAAACAAAGACATCATCAACAGAACAGTACTTTAAAAAATCATTTTGAATAGACTGGAGTGTTAGCCCAGATTTATGGTGATTGTGCCCCTTGAAGCACTTACCAAGTTTATATGCAGTTTGTGTGTGGTTTTTGAATACTCAGCACAAAATGACATCGAGAGGGTTTGTTTCACATGCTCGGCTTCTCCTGTTAATTCATGCTCCCTAGGGCTTCTCATAAAATAATTTCAGATACTCTTAGCTAATATGTTCATCTGCATAACATTATCTTTAGGATTTCTCCCTCCCAAGTGTGTGATCAGCATGAGTTTTTGGGAAGGACATTATCTGAACTGGGATCTCAGTGAATGGGACCAGGCTTTCATGTGTACATCTTGAAGAGCTCACTGCAGTGCTGTGATATTTTACAATTGCCTAAGGTGCATTTTGTGCCAAGAGACAAATGAAATGCCTGAAGGAAGAAAGGACAGTTCAAAGGGTCCAACTGCTGTGTTCAATGCATAGGTCAGGCTGTAACAAAAGGTTACCTAGAGTGCATCTATGGGATTTGGAAAACTTTGACTCGTGTCTCTGAATGAAAAATTGTTTCTCCCACCAGATGTATTAAACTGATTATCTTGCTTTTAAAAATAAGACCTGCCTTGATTTATCAAAACCCAAGCCTGAGCTACACTCTTGCTGTGATGTCTGAGAGAAATCAAACAACTAATGATGCTGAGTTGGCAGCATTTAGAGATAGGATGACTCAGAGCCTTTAAGGTGGACAGTAGCTAAACTCTGGTTCTGCAGGTTTGTCATTCAGGGACACCTCAGGAGCTTTCTGACAAATACTTTTCTTCCTAAAATGCTGGTTTATCAAGAATCAGCTGGACCAGATGTGGAAGTCAGCACTACACCAGCTTTGCTGGTAGCAAAAGTGCTGCAGAACTTGCCTGCAAGAAGACTGAGAATTCAAATCAAATTGCAATGACAGACTTCAGCTTTTTTCTGCCAAGCTGTGAATTTGTACTTTCACATGTACACACATGCTGTCATAGTTTTGGTCAATTTGCTTTAGTTACACAAAGTAGAAAATCTCAAACAGAAAGACTGGGTCAGAAAATGATGAAAAAAAAAATAACAGTTTATCTAAGTTGAATGACCCAGGAATGAGTCCAAGGCCTGACTCAGGACAAAAAGGGGCCTGAGTTTGTGTTTTCCTTGTTCTGTGTGAGCACACAGAACACTGAGCAGGTGAAGCTCTCTGCTCATTGGTTTTTTTCCTTCTCTTGGCCTCCAGCCCTGGCTTTTACAGCTTGTTTTTTTTGCAGAGGAGGCTCTTGGAGGCAATGGCTTTGCTCTAGGGTGCCAGGTACAGTGAGACCCTGACCCTGACCAGGACTGGGCTGGAAATGAAGGTCACTGGCAAAATGTGTCATTGCCCTCTGGAACTACTTGCCAGCAAACAGCCCCTGCCACCAGCAAGGGACTTCCAGTGTCGTGGATTTGATGGCATCTCAGGAAGGGTTTGAGTGTGGACCCAAACACTGCCCTTGGGAGCTGGCACAGCAAGAGGCTGACAAAACCCTGTGTGAAACAACTGTGCAGGTTTCAGTGCTAACTGCATGTGTGCTCAATACAGGAACCCCTATTGCTGTAACTGTAACTGAGTCTGTACAGCTGAGTCAATGGGAAGTTTTCCTGTCCAAATGAACTCCAAAGAACAGCAGCCTTAAGGGCAGGGTAACATCCTGAAATACATGTCAGAGTGTGCAGCCAAGGAAAATTGTTCTCTTGTTCACTTCAAGAATAATCTGTTGATTCTAGGGAAGAAGAGCAGGTTTTATCAGACTTTTCACCTCTCTGATATCTATTTTGAGCCATTCTGCTGCTTTCTTCTCTCAAGGAATCTGAGACATTTTTCTTAGAACAAGATTATTAAGTCCAGGGGTCCACAGAATTGTAGATAAGAGGTAGCAATACTGGAGCCATCCCAACGCTTGATGTGCTCTTTGGGTTTGAAACAGATGGAAACTTCCTAACCATGCCTGTTATGGTCTCTGCATAGTCACTTCTCATGACATATTCAGGCTGCGCTTTTTTTTTTTTAAGATATTTAACTGTCCTAAAGCCACAGCCCCCCACTCACGTGATTTCTGTCATTTGACTTCCATAAAAATAAGGTTTCTAGGCCCTAGTTTGCAGAGAAAAGTCGAGAAATTGAGTCTCAGTGGCTCAAGTAACAGGAGATTGAAGAGTAAGAAGAAACAAACAGAAAGTGTGCAAGCAAATCTGAGAGTTCCTGATTTCTAACCCATGCGATTAGTTTTGACAGGTGAGAATTGATTGTACTAGGATAGGCTGTGAATGTGAGCCTTCCTTTTGAAAGGCAAGAGGCCAAAGAGGCAAATGAGAAGGCCATCAGCAAGTGTCTTTAAAATTACATTACAGTAGAGAAATGGAAAACCATAGTCTGAGAAAGCATCAGTTGTAAACAGCACAGGAGGGAGAAGAACGAGGCACCAAACACTTCATAGAGAGGGAAAGGATTTGAGAGAGAGGAAAGAATAACAACATTAAAAAGAGGGCAAATTCTAGCATGATAAAGATGAGATCATTTGGAGGGAACAGCCTGACATTACTATACAGTGAGGTTTTTGCAGCTCTATTGTGTGAGCTACATGTCACATCATTTTGAATGTTGTTCTCTAATGGCAGTGTTTTGCCCATTTGGACAGGCATTCATATAGGGCACAAGCTTCTGAATGGCAATTTCTAGTCACAGGAGTGTAAATTGCCTGCAGCATTAATGTAACACCAACTAAAACATCTCCTTTGCAATGTTGTTAGGGTGGGAAATGGATTTTAAATGCAAGTCTGGAGGGAACAGAAGTGATGCTGTTTGAATGTGTAATTTTAGGGGGAAACAACATTGTGCTAGACAAAGGTTATTGATTATAGCATTTTAAATGTGAAATTCTGTGGAAAGCTACTCTGAAGAGAGCTGGCCTATAGACATCAACAGCACTATGATATGTGAGATGTAACAAGAAAATTATTTCAAGTCTGCAGGGAGAAGGAACAATGTCCCTTTACATGGAAAAGTAATTTCAGTGCAAGTCCACAGAGGCCTGTAACAATACTGTTTGGGTGTGAGATTCTATGGGAAGTGAGTTTCAGTACCACTCTGTTAGGTCAAATAAGGTCATTAGATTATGATGAGAAAATTATTTGTTGAAGGCTCAAACAATAGCCACAGAACAGATCATCAGCATCAGTGAGCTTCCATTTGAGGCAGCAAAGATACCCAGCCTTTCCTGTTCCTTAAGAAATGGAGGCTCAGCTTCAGCTCCCAAAGGAAGTGAGCAGTTTTTCTGTTCTTGGTGATCTCACTGGGCCTCTGGGCTGGCTGAGGAGCAGGTACAGCACTGCACATTGCCTTTCACTTTTTGTCCCCTGGCCTGGCCACTCCCCGCTCTGCCCCTGTGGTGAGGAGTGCGAGGGCCAGTTCTGAGGATTCTCACCTGTGCTCTTAGGCAGTGACTGATCTGTTTTGCTCTGCAGTGCTCAGCCTGAAACAGTCCCAAACAGGGGCACAGGAGCAAGCAGCATGTGAGGGAAACTGTTTTTTTCTCTTACCCACTTCCTGCAGGTACAGTTCTAGCAGGCCCAGGGGGTCATGCTCGATCCGGGTTTGTTTCAACAACTCCTGCTCTTATTACTCAAGTCTGTTATTCTCCCTGTGTCCAAACATAATCACAGTTTAGGGAAATTTGAGCTCAAGTCACCTTGTTTTTTAACCTTGGGATTTCCACAGCTTATAATGTAGCTGGGGTTTGCATTCAAGTCCACACTCCACACTGCCAGCCAAACTATCTCAGCGTAAGAGTGCAGCAAAACAAGATTCCCATTTTAAGAAAAGAAGGATAATTTCCAGGAAAATGATTCACCTTGAGTCCTACAAGCACAAATTCTTGGAATATAGCATTAAGTAACATCTTCAGCAGATGAGGTAATAATGACACAACTTGAACATGCTTCTGTGTTTCCTATGTATTACGTATATAGAAACAGCTTTTAATTGCCAAGGTCATCAGCATCCAAGGAATACCATAGATAGGTGAGAAGAGGAGGTGTGAGTGAGTTACCTGATACAGTTACATGTTTTGAGATTATGATCAGCCTTATTTATATAATTTATAGGCAATAATACAGCTGTAAGAAGTTATTGGAAAATGTAGATATTGTTGTACTAATATGAAGAAAATAGTTGCTAATAGAACAATGTTCTAAAGCATTGCTGGCTTGATAGTCAAAGTAAAACCTTTTTCTGAAATTACAGCTCTGTGTGGTCCCACTGTATTCACCAAACCATGGTTGGTCTCTCTGACTGATGCAATCTTCTTCATGGCAATTAATTTTTTCTCCAGTTCTTTCCCCTGTCATTCCAGAGAGAGACCTAAACTACTTCCCATTTGTCATGAATTTCTGAAAACAATTAACCATATTCTGGGCAAATGTGATGTCCCTCTTCTAAGTTTTCACAGCAAAGATAAGGAATTGTTGTGAGAGGGGCTAGAAAACTATTTGTCTGAAATGAAGAAATCAACATTTCCAAGCCAATTTGCCCCTCTGTTCAGGTCTGTGTCACAACCTGTCTCTCACATTTCTCTTGTGGCTCAGGAAAATGTGTGCAGCAAATACAAAGGAAGATTATTATCAGAGGGATGTTCAGTTTGTGTCCATCTCTAGTTCCCAGGATATGTTGATATGAAATTTAAGGAAGGCTCTGTGCACTGGTTTGTGGCCTTTTCTGTAATGAACTACAGAAGCAGTAAATCATATCCAGAAGCATGTAGTCATGGCAAATTACTCAGTTCTTTCTACTAATAAAAGCAGAGGTTTCAGTTCCTGTCTTACAGGGTAGCTGATTGATTTACAATACAACAGCTTCTCTTTCAGGTTTCCTAGTATTTGTGTTCAAATAGATTTGGAAATCGAACTGATGAAACTGAAGATAGGGACCAGATTGTGAACTTAATTGCTTCTGAGAATGGATCAGATTTTCTAGGCTGTAAAGAAGGAAAAGCCAATTTGTAAAATCTTGTAACAATCCAGTGGAATTTTTTATCGTTGTTTGAATTAATCATCTGCCTATTATTAATCTTAATCATTTGGAGAACACAGACAGCCTGTGTCACATTATCTTCCAGCAGAGCTCCCTGGGCTTTCAAACTTTCTCTTAAAAGGGCAAAGGAAATCTTATCTGTTGCATTTCCTCACAGCCATGTTGGCAAAGGATCTTGGGGATGGTCACAGCATGGTTGGAAGCAACATAAAAGCAGAACCTCTTATTATTTTAGATGTTTTGGTTTTGGATGTATCTTCCCAAAATCTTGGAGCAGCCACAGCTTATTCTTGCTTTGATCAGCTTTGAGATGATTTTTGCTTCTTGTGTATGGAATAGCAGCAGCAAATCTGCTTTCCTTGGGGATGTATTTGGTGGATACTGCATGTGAGAACCCTGGGAGACTTTCCTCTCATGTACTATGAGCCACTGAGCTTCATTTACACAGCTTTCATCCTACACAGAGAAACTACAGAGACTTAATAGAATTATTTCCCAAATCTCTGCTGTAGATGGGTACATCTCTGTTATATGGATGTACTTACACTCATTCAGCTTAAGTGAGTATCAGACCAACTGCAGTGGGTAGAAACTTGCTGAAGAAACAAAGCTTCATTTAAAAAAAAAATCTCTGTATTTTTTACAACATTGTAGACTGAAATTCAGTTTCTCAGCCTGGCAAATCTTCACCAGAGATTTCTTTGTAATTAATGGAGTCCCTCTGAATTCACACTCAAAGAAAGTCAGAAACAGAATATAGTTCCTTTGGAATTCCTGAGTCTCTCTTGCTTGGTTTCCCAGTCTTTGCAGTGCACTAATTTAATTGCTGATCTTAAATTGTTTATTGCTCTTTATTTTAATACCCAGCCCATCATGTTACAACACAGTATATTGGGAAACAGTTTATGCAACCTTCTATTACTGCTGAGAGAAGGAAATGAAGCATCAGTTATATTTGTTAGCCAGGGAAGAGGGAACAGAAGTAAATCAGCTTGGGCTGAAGCAAGGTAATTTAAGCAGAAGGTAAACTTTTACATAGTGTACTTTAGCTGTGTATCAAGATGCCCAGGACCAGTATGGAAATCAGGACATCAAAACTTGACCAGACAACTGCATCTCAGGGAATAATAGGAGATAGAGAAATCTGTTGTGCTGTGCTTGATGAAGTACTTTGGACCAGATGACAAGCTAATATTTCAGTTCAATTTAAATGACCTTATGTCCATTCCTCTGTAAAATGAAGTATCCTTGGGTTAAAAAATACAATGAATGCACACATAACAAATCAGGTGAACAGCAGAAATTACCAGATCTTCTCAGTACTGGAAATGTCCCATTTCTCTTTCCCCAAAGTACACAGATAAGAGCATGTATTAACTCACATCTGTACATTCTATAGCACACACACAAATCCAGTAATCCTTTGTCCTTCTGAAGCACAGATTCCTTCTCATTTCCCAGCGGTAGAACAAAGAATCTTGATGGATGTCAGGGATCCATCACAATGGACCCTGCAGATCAGACTTGTGCTGTTCGCTGGATACCACACACAGGCCATCACACTGGGAGCACATGCAGCCATTTCTTTCCTTTAAAAAGCCAACATTATTTTATTATTTCAGTCTTACATAACTGCGTGGTGAAAATGAGAACACAGATCTGGGCCACAAAACATTCCAACAATTCTCATTGCAAAAGAAACATAAACTTCAGCATCCATCAAACAATTCTCCCTGCAAATGAATAGTGAACATACAAACCCACCATCTCAGCTTGAGTTCCTTTGCAAAAGAAAGCCCTCTGGAGTTATTAAAAATAATAATAAAGTAATTCAGGCTCCCAACAGACAGCATTTGAACATCATGTCAAGTTCCTATAAAGTAGCGCAGCAACACCTCCTTTTACTAATTTCCCTGAATCCCCAGTGGTTTCCCACTGCCACAAATTAAGCTTGCATTCCTTTCTGTAAGCCTAGCAAAAATTGCAGACCCAGTGTCCCCTGTGCACAGCTCTATGAGGTCGGATGCTTTGGGTTGTCTGGTTGTTAGTCATGCCTCCCACTGTGAGGCCCAATATTTCCCTGCCCCATCATTTTCCTTTCACCCCCCAGTGTGTTACAAATCACTGCTCCTCTGCAGGGTGTCCTGGAGCACGGCTTTGCCGGGACAATGCCGGGTCAGTGACAGCATCAGGCGCGTGTTGAGTGATCTCACAGGGAGCAGTGTTCTGCTGAAGGCACCAGTCTTCTGCCTTTCATTTTGACTGGATCTTCATTCTGATGCCTTGGCAAAGCCCACTGATGTGCCTAGCGCAGATGTGGCCATCTGTGTCTAGTTTCTCTTTGTGTCTGTAGCTCTCCTTCCTTTTAATCTCAGTCTTATCTTCCTACTGTGTTTAGAACTCCTTCTTTATATTCTTCCTTCCTTCCTTCCTTCCTTCCTTCCTTCCTTCCTTCCTTCACACTGCTTGGCTTGGCTCAGCTCACAGAACCCCACCACATGGCTGCTCAACACGTCCAAGGCAAGTCTCCATTGCTGCTGAACCAGATGCAGAGGAAGCAGAGAAGCGCAGCTAAAATGTGGGGGAACACGTCACTCCTCACCTCCAAGAGACACTCACTGCCATGTGGATCAGCAGCTTAGTCCTGGAAACACATGGGTTCTTCGGTGGCTTTTGGGGACCATAAAGCAGCTTCTCGGAGGGAAGGTCATTCCTGTGATCAGCCTTATAATTGTCCTAGTTAAGGACCTCACAGTTTTGATTAGGCTACAGCCACAGCCACAGTAGTGTTTGTACTCTTTATTTCAGTGACAGGAAAGGAACAGTTGTAGCACTGAGATTCTCCTAGGAGAGCAGCACACTTTGAGGTGTGGGGCACTAGGGGCACCCATTTTGTGTTTGTCAGCTGTAGTAGTCAGAGCTAGAAACTGGCAGTGTTTCCCATTGGGTTCTGCTCCCTTGTCTCTACCAATTTCTTCTGCAGAAGCTTCACCTTTTTATATTTCACTTTTTCCACACTTATCTTCATAAATATAAAGATAAATAAAATTTTCCCTCATCCTGAGGCATTGTCAAGGCATTGGGTGAAAGACACAATATTGTAATGAAGTGTTATTGTCATTACTATTCATT
The DNA here is from genome assembly GCA_013399455.1 of Anthoscopus minutus. Classification (NCBI taxonomy): domain Eukaryota; kingdom Metazoa; phylum Chordata; class Aves; order Passeriformes; family Paridae; genus Anthoscopus; species Anthoscopus minutus. The sequence continues at coordinate 96,878 of VWYI01005147.1, forward strand.
CAGTGAGCACGTTCAAGGGAAGTTTGTTCAGACTATGCCACTTTGCCTAATTAAAAAGTCAGCCATGAATGAAGCCACTCAGAGATAGATCTTTGTCCTGGTGCCACAGTCACCAAAGGTTGAAGCAAGGGCAAGCAGGGCTTCTCTTTCCCCTTGCTGAACTACAACACAACAGTAAATATTCATAAAAAATTAGCATTCCACTCACAGGCAGGTGGCAAATGTGTGTAAGAAAGCCAGTTTCCAAACAGCATGGATTTCAAAAACCCTTGGTGACAGGAAAAATATTTAAAGTGGGAGGAAAAGTGATCAACACAAAATGCTAAAGGCATTAGCACACGTAGAATTGGTGGTGAGAGTTGTGGCTGACACTGCAGGCACAGAATAAGTTCGCTCATATTTTCACATGAAAGAAACCTACAAGTGAGAGGGAGAGTATCCATACATGCCTTCTCTTCCCTTATCTACATTTGCTAACCACTCCATGGTTTTTTTCCCCCAAGGTCTGGTATGTCTGGGTGAGCCATGTGGAGTAGAGTTCTGGTGAACCACTGGTGAAATGGAGTCATGGGGAGACAGAGGTGTGCAGACACACATGAGGTGTGCTGACAAGCGGGGCCAGACCTTCCAGAAGTTGATGGGAAAGGAGATTGATACATCTGCTTGCTGAGAGGATTGGCCCAGTGAGTGCTTTCTGTGCAGTGTGCCCACCAGTAACCCATGGAGGAGCAGTTTGGAAGAATATGCCCTGAGTCCAGGCTAGGATGGACAATGCATGGATGCAAAATCACAGTGCCAGCAGCTGGGAGGACTTTGATGGGGTGAAGTCATTCTCCCAAGCAGCTAGAACTTGCAGTGGGGACTGTCGCCAGGAGAGGCTCCTGGATAAAGCCTGGACCTTTCTGGATGTCAGCTGGCAGCAGTAAACCTTTGCCATCCCTCTGACCACCTCTGCTTAGGGCCCACAGACTCAACTGTGCTCCCAGCACACAAAAGTTCTGCTTTGTCAGCAGCAGCTATCACTTCATCTCTTGCTCTGCACCTCCAGGGACTTAAACATAGTTATTCTACAAGTGCATTCGCAGCAAGGGGAGTCTGTATGCCTGCTCTGTATGCCTTCCCCACACCCCCTGCAGCCCTCTTGACACAGGGCAGAACATATTTCATCCTATAGCCCCAAAGCTGCTTTGCCATGTGCAGCAGCTCCAGTTAGATCTCTTTCTTGGACAGATTCCCTGGCATGACTTAGGTGCCCGGAATGTGTGTCGTAGGCTCAGCAGATCCCACCCAGGCAGTGATTTAATCTGACAGTTGTACTTATTCATGGTGACATCCCAGGCAGCAGCAGCACAGAATGTTCAGGCAGTGCAGGGAGGAGGAGGAGGGACGGATGGGTGCCACCAGTGCAGCCAGAGCCTGGCTGAGAGGAACTGGGGCTGCCTTTGCATTCAGCCAGTCAGTACTGATCCAGCTGCTCCCAGAAGGAGATTATTACAGATACACACTCAGTAGGCTCCCTCAAGCAGAGTAAATTATGTATTTGGAGAAAAAAGGAGAGGAAAAAACAAAAGTGATGATGATGGAGCTGTCCCCTGGCTGCTTTTCTTGGGGAGCACAAGTGTGCAATTAGCCCAGAGAAACAGAATGTTATTTTTTTGCCGCCAGACGCCCACTGGAAGCTCCTGGTGGGAGCCTGGGCCTGTAACTTGTTTTCACACAAGTGTGGGTCTGTGGCAGGCTCAGGTGACTGAGCTGTGGTAGGGCTGGGCTGGGAGACCTGGGGATCATGTGCTTTTCCAAAGGCAAAAGGAGCATCTGCACACATCTGCCTGAAAATGGGGCTTTCCTTGCAGGTCTGTGCACCATCAGCTTCTCCATTGAGGTCCATGGTGCAGGCTTTTGGCATTAACAAGTGTTTGTGGTACTTACCAGATATAACTGTTCCTTACGATTCTTCAAGGCTCTCTCTGAGCTGTGCACTCATTTATGGAAATTCTGTGACCTGAAAAATCTAATGCAAAATGGTGCTTTAGACATGCTCTGGCACAGAATTAGGAACACTAAGCTGAAACAAAATGTCCAGCTGTGTCTGTTGCACACAGAAGCACAGAGATGCAGCTTCTGCCGGGGTCAGTAGATGCTCACGAATGTCTCATAGCAAAAAGAAGTGTGTTAGCACGTTCCCCGACAAATACTGTTTGTTTCCAACCTGTTTAATGTCACTCCCAGGATCTCCGTGTTCCTCCAGGATCCCAGACTGCTGGGTTGCACAAGTGTCCGTGATGTGATGTGTAAGTTTGCTTTTGTCTATCCAAGCAGATCTGCAGAAATTTTTGTATTCCCTCTGTAGTTTAAATTGTGAGAGGACAGGAGTGTTTTCTTCCTGAGGCTAAAGCACTTGCCAAAAGATCTGCCTGTCAGAAATGCATTTTATGCTGCACTCTTGGTCTGAATATGTTATGTTAGAATTGGTAGGTATCCCAATAAATTGGAACAGTTCTAATTTCTACCATTTTGACCCATGTTTGTGATAAATCCTAAACATCTGGATTTGTTGTCTTCTGCATCTGACAGCCTACAAAGAGTACAACTTTGCTTCAGAAGTCTGTGAAGCTGGGACCTGGTCTCAACAAACTCAGTTTCATTTTCTTTATTAAGTTCCTGCTGGGATTTTATAAGGGGCTGTGCTTTGTGTAGGCAGACTTAAAAGCCAAAAGGGAAAAAAAAAGAAAATAAAAGGAAGAAAAGTTCTTGTAAAGACAGTGTCCTTAGGCTGCATCCCTTCGTACATGTCATTTGACAACCCTCTGCTTCCCTTCTGCTTCTCTTACAGTGAAGTTCAGGTACATTTAGGACTTTTCTCTGTTATCTGTGCAAGTGTGCAAGGAGATTGGCAGCAAAACAAACTTCTGAAGACACAGGCAAATGTTGCTAGGTACATTCTTTGTTCCAGCAAAGCAGTTATGATTTAATCAAGATGGAATGGGATCCTGAAAGGGGATCTGTGCAGTGAAACAATCATAAATGTTTGCTGTCTTCTTAGACATGGGGAGGGGGAGTTAGAATTTTCCCCTAAAAAAGAAATTATATACAAGACAGTCAAGAAACACTTCAGGTTGGGATGGCTTTGCAAAAATTACTGTGTCTGCTCTTTTAGAATTGTCGTTAATTTTTAGAGCTGCTGGTCTTCGTGAGATACCATATGAAGTGTAGCTTGTTGTGGATGTGCCTCTCTTTCAGCTCAGAGTCAAGGCCAGGTGAAGCTGAGGTTCTGTTTCCTGGGGAGATGGATACCTTCACTAACAATCCCCTCCCATCCCATTCCCTTCGCCCCATCTTTATCTGAGTGTCATGATGTTTGGGTGGCAGCTTCCTCCTCCTCCCAGCTGTAAGGGGGAATGTCCTGAGCACTCCCTCCTTTCTCGAGATGGCTCATGTGGCTGACATTCAGATCCTCCCATGACTCACTTAGCAGTTGACATCAGTAGGTGGAAATACATAACCCCGGGCTGAAAGGCATGAAAGGCAAAAAGTAGGGACAAGGAAGGCTTAGGACACTGCGTGTGCATACTCTGACAGCAGCAAAAGGACACTTCTGCCCAAAAACTGCTCCTTCAAACCCCATCACCTCGCCAGAAAAGTAATTCCTGCCTGTTGAACTATTGAATTGAAAAATTAAGTAATTCAAGCTGTGCAAAACCAACTTGTTTCTCAGTAAGATGTTTGGGAATGAGTTTAATTCATTCAGCTCCCAGCACTCACGGCATCATGCATGGGGCTTCAGACCATTGTGAGGTTTGCATTTTTAAAATGTAAATACGTTTTAAAAATAATGAGTTTTTATTTATTTTTATTTGTTGTCTGGTGTTCTACCCTCCAGAGTTCATAACTTGAAGCTGCACTTTTTGATCAGGAGAGGTAAAGTATTTTCTTCCTATTTCACCCAAGCAGAATTTCTGCATTTATCACGTGAATTTAGAAGCTGGGGATTAGAAAAACTATCAAATATTAAGGAGGCTGTAGACAAAAGCCTGACATTTGGCAAGCTTCTATTCTGCAGCTGTAACCACTATCACTTTCAGAAGTGGAAAAGATCAAGGAGATTATAGAAATTGTCTCATAGGGGCAGTTTCCTAAGCTTGTGTGCTCTGGAACTGTTTGAAAGACTTGTATAAAATTTTTCAGGTCACAAAATGAGAGGTTGCTTTTCCCAAATCATTCTGAATTCATAGAAATGGCATCTCTTTGCTAAGAACAATAAGAAGTTTGATAGAATACTTTTGGCTCAATAACAGGCTGATTTGGCAATGAAAGTAGGTCAGTTCCAGGCTTCTTTTTCTATCCTTTCTTTTCTGGGTGTTAGAAAGAAAATATATTTTTAATATTAAAAATGCTACATTGGGAAATCTTGCTCTGGCATAGGTTGGTACCTCTTGATGTTTATTAAACAAGTGATCTAATTTCAGCTTCCGGTATTCATTATAAAACTGCTAGTTTAAGCTTTTCTGTCAAGGGAGCAGTTAAAAATTGAATTTTATATCAGCAAAAACTACTATTCCTAGTCCATAGGAAAGATGCCATTTCTGATATTAAGGTGGTAATGCTTTATAAGGAGTGGTTAGATAGATACCCTTGGAATTTTCCAAAAAGGACTTGTTACTATGGGGAAAAAAAATCAGACAGATGGTTAAGATGAGCTAAAATCCCATTGTAGAAGGGAGAAAGATTTTTCTTACTTGTGTGCTAGCCAGCCAAGTACAGGCAGTTGGAGACTGGGCTGTGTCATGACTTGTTGATACGTGAGAATTCAAACTGCCTTCTCCCCAGTGATATTTTTCTTGTGAGGACTACATATGCCTTTATGGAGTGGAGTGAATGCAAAATAGACAGCACAGACAGTATCTGTGTTAGGCTGCTGGGGACATATAGGATTTTCAGAATAAATGCTGGCCCCTCAGGAATGATCAGAAAAGGACCTGAATGGTTTCTGGTGGACTGATGTGGTCCTCTGCAGATCACCAAACGTGACCATCGTGCTTGTGATTTGTAATGGCAGAGTGTGCTTCCCTCTCTCCTCCAGTACCTGCTATCAGGGAATTTTTTCAGAATCCTTGTATTGGAAGTCTGGTGCCAGACCTTGAACTAAGCTTGGGGACATCAGTCTAAGCATGTTGTGGGGACACCAGTTTCCACGTGCCAGCAAACCTCACCTCACGCTGTGGATTTCTCACGTGTTGCTACATGTGTGACTGCCCAAATGCTTTGAAATCCTGAGTGTCCACATGGGCATTCCTGCTTGTCTGTGAGTGGAACCTGTGCCTGTGGACTTGGCTGGAGATCTAGAGTAAAGGACATGTTGCCCTTTCAGTTCCACTCCTTATTGCCACTTTGACATAAGGAGGCATGTGTGGAGCCAGCAGCTGTTCAGGCAGTAAAATATATCCCTTTATTCATTATAAGAACAGACTTTCTGGGCCAGGCTAAAAACCTTGTTGCTCTGTGTCCTGTCTTCAGGATACAGAGCAGCCTCTGGTGAAGACAGATCAGATGAAGCACAAGAGTGATCCTTTGATTGGTATGGCCTCCAGCCTTCCAGCAGTCTGAGATCAGAGATCTCTCCAGTCAGAAGTCAGGAAATGTTGGCCTTTCTTAACTTAGGGCTTTCAGGGAGGCAATATCCTCTTACTGTGGTGGAGTTTTTTTCTGGATAGGTTGCAAAAGCTTTGAATATGCCCATGTGTAAGCAGGGAGGAAACACATACCAGAGTGATGAGCATACCAAACTGCACCTTTGGCATAGTACTGCAGGGAAATTTTAGAAGGAGCTTGCTTTGCCCTAGATGGAAAATTCTGGCTGACATCTCTGACCATGTGGCTCCAAACTGATCCATAGGAGGAATTTGAGGGCTAGTGCACTTGGGCAACCTGTGGTTTGTTTGCACCTGGTGCATGGTCTCAGTGGGAGCCATCACAGTGACTACAGCAGCGTCGATAGGACTGTGCAGGGAGGGCATGCCCAGAGCCCAGCATCTGGCCCTCAGAACCCAAAGGCTCAGAGGTTAAAGCAGCAAATGATAAAGCAGATCTCCAGATAAAGCACTGTGCGTCACCATCCCTTCTGCCCAGCTGCTGAACTCACAGCTGCCCTCGTGCCAGCTGCTCCAGGGGACTCAGGGCAGAGCTGCTGCTGGCAGCACGCACGTTTTGTGCTTTTAAGAGGTTTGGCTTATCCAGGCTGGGACTGGGTGAAGCCATGTGGGCTGACAAAGAGCGCTTGTCCCTTCCCCCATCCGTGCTCTGCCAGGAAATGAGTTTGTGAGACGCTGGCTTCTGCCTCCAATCTGCTGCCGTGTGGGAGCCTGGCACTCACAGCCACCAGCACTCACACACGTGTGGACAGCAGGCTCAAGGACCAGGGACTCGGGCAACCGTGATCCCACACGGACCAGGACAGGCAATCGGGAGCAGTGCTGCCACAGCAGGGCACAGAGCACCCTGACTGTGCTGAGTGTGGGCAGGGGAGCTCCAGCCAGTGAGAGGCTGCTTGTGTTATGGGTTTGGGTCTCTTGGATAGGCCCAGACTGCAGAAATTCCTTGGGCAGATCATCAGAGAACTTCTTACCCTGAGAGCAACTGGGGATCTTAGGCCACCTGGAGGCATAGGCAGGAGGGTTAAAGGAGGCTTCGCAGCTGGGAAGGCAGGACAGGGGAAGTGACCCCAGCAGCCCTGAGCACGGACATCTGTCAGCACAAGGACACTGGAACTGGCACAGAGCTGCCTGCACCCTTACTCAGCATGGGTGGGACTGAGAGGGCAAGAGCATGTTTCTTCACTTTCAGAGGGAGGGGAATGGCACCACGCTTTGCTCCTCACATCTTTGCACCTGCTGACCACTTGCAGTGCCTTAGGACTTGGGGTTAGGGAGGACCTAAAACTCCTGAGAGTCAGGAGATGTGGATTGTGTACACTGCTTGTTCAAGGTCTGTGTTAGCAACATAGCAAGTCGAAGCACTTCCAGCTTCTGTATAAAATACAGCATGTTTCCCCAAAACTGAATTAGTGCAAATCAGATGGAGTCAAATATTTAAGTCTTTCCTCTATATTTCCGTAGTTTTTCTTGAGAATGAAAAGCGATCAGTTTTCATCTGGAGTTTTGCTGGGATTATTGGAAAAGGCTCTAGGACAAAACCTATATAGTTTCATTCAGAGACAGGTACACCCCCATTAGCCCATTATCTGAGCAATGGCACACAATTTAGAAATGTGCACCTCCAGGTTTACCTTTCAAACCAGATTATTTATGTAAAATCAGCTACTACAGAAAGAGTTAATACTGAGAGATGTGGAGGGGGAGGCTTTGGGGAAAGTCAGGGTATCAGGTTTCCTCTAAGGGGCTCTCAGATGGTTCTCAGCCCTGCCAGAAGTCAAACATCTCCTCCCACTGAAACCAAGGATGTCTGTCTTTTTGACTCAGCTGCCAGAGTCACATTGCAGAATTTGATCCTTCTGCAGTGTCCCTTCTCCCCTCTTCTGATCAGCCTCTGCCCACTGCTCTAGTGCAGCCTGAAGCACTTCAAGACGGTGAAAGCGCTGTCCCGCGGCCCCGGGGGCAGTGCGCGGTCCCCTCTCCACATCCGATAGAGTTTCAGCCTCCGTGCTGTGCCCTGCTGTAACGCTAGATGGGCTGAACAGATGGGGAGGTCCTGCGGCAGGGCTCGGGCCGACAGCTGCTTTGCAATTATAAGTCTGGAATGCGATTTGAGGGGTGTAAGATACTTAGTGCTGGGGCCTTAGTGCAGGAACATGTATCAAGTAGGTCAGGCTCTGCACCAGGGGAAGAGTGTGGGGAGGAGCTCAGCTGTGGCCGGCAGCCCTGCTCCTTCTTTAGTAGGTTTATGTTTTGACATAATTTTGATCACTGGGATTTTTACCTCCCCATTTTTTTGACCATTTATTTATATGATTTGCTCTTAGATTTAATTTATTATGAAGACTAAATGCTTGCGGAGTGGGACTGTTAATTTCTTACTGATTTTACAGCTTTTGGCAATTGGTCTCTACTGGGAGCATAAGAGGGCTTACCCACCTGGCCACTCTCTGAGAAAAGGAAGCATTTATGCCCTGGTTTCTAATGTGAGAAAACTTTGGCCTCACTGGAAATTCATCTGGAATTCAGCAAAGCATCCTCCTTCTCCTCATCCTCCTCATCCTCCTTGTCCTCTTCATCTTCCTTCCTTTAAGCATCCACATTAGATGATTTTAATTCATGTGAATCCGATTTTTCACTACAATAGATCTCCTCAGAGGAGACCAATGGCATGTTGGGATGATGTCTGACTTAGCTCTACCCTTGCCCTGCCCAGTCTCAGCCAGCTGAGAGGTCTCTGCATGGTTCCCCATGGCATGGTGTAGGTGCAGGGCAGGGCTGTGCTGCAGGAAGGTGCATTTTGCACCCTGGGGACCATGGAATGAGAACAGGATGAGTTTTGACTGTGGGGAAACAAAGAACATTGAGTTCACAAAGCCAAAAAGCCGTGCAAAATGGGCAAATTACCAACTCAAGCACGTGAAAGCCGTGCTAGAGAACATGATAGCCAAACACTTTTTTTTTTCTATTTTCATGCAGCAGCTGAGATAATTTACTGCTGCTGCTGCTGCTCCCTTTTTATGGTTCTCTAGTTTTGGCACAATCATGTAATTAGGCCCTGGTTTATCTGTGGATGTTTTTGTTTTGTTGCTCTGTCTCATTACTGAGAAGAGGCAATCAAGGACTTACATACCCAAATGTGCAGTGTACTCTTAACTTTTACAGGTAAAGTTCATTTATGCAAACACAACTATGTCTATATATATATATATATATTTAGCTGTCACAGAGTTTTCAGCTTCCATTCTTTTGTGTCCTGAGTGTCACCATAACCAGCCTGTGCCCCTTGGAACAGAGTTAGATAGTCAGAAAAACAGCAGTGAGCAGTGCCTGAAAAATTCAGGTTGAAGTCCTCAAAAACAAGCAGTGTTGGCAAAGTCACTGGTACCAGGCCTTCTCACAGAGGGATCACCACTTAGTCTTCTGATATTTTCTGACCTTGTAAAGCTCCTTTTAACTTTGGTCCAAAGAATTGCTGTGGCTGCACTGTTTCCCAGCTTCCACAGGCAGCCATGAGGAATGAGGGACAATTCCCAGTGAGGTGTCCTGTTATAGGGCTGTGCTCAGAGATACCTGGGAGGGAAAAATAAGGAAATTCTGTAGTTTGGATGTAAAAAGTACTGGTAAAACATAGATCCAAAGAATGTTTGTTGCCATTCTTAGACACAGAACACTTGAGATATCTGAGCTACTGCCTGTAGAGTACAGCAGAGCTATGTCTGTGAAAATCTGTGTGTGGAGCAGAAGTTCATTCTGTAAACTTTTGTGACAAGTATCATTCCTCTTCCAAGATCTCTGAGAAAAATCTCTTGTTTAAATCACCCAGAAGTAGAAATATTCATTTTTTGATGTTTCCATCAGACCTAGAAATAATCCCATTTTTACAGGAGCAAAGTCCTTTTTCAAGCACCTATTTACAAAGTGTGTTTCCAACATTAATATGACTGTCTAATTTCTGAGCTTTTAACGATGATCAGCAAATTCAAATCTTGAGATTCTTTGCCTTTCCTTGTAAACATTTTGTCCTTTCAAATTATGGCAAGACTTCCTGAGCCAGTGGAGAGTCTCCACTTTGTGAGCATAAATCTTCAAGGGAATTGGGTGGGAGATGAATGTGGTCTGACTTAAAAGGAGAAGTCAGTTGTTGCCTTTATCATGCATGGATAGATATTGCTATCTCATAGTAATGACACTGTACTATTACTAACCTCAAGTACTTAAATCTTATACGTTGTGCCTTCAAAAAAGTAATGAAGTGGACATAAAAATGACAAATTTGTTTATACGAGTAGAATTTTTTATTACTCTTATGATAATTCAATTTTATGTTGTATTTTCAAGCTTTTTACCCAATCTTTTGGGTAGAATTAGAAAACTGTTGGAAAAAAAAAAAGAAAATTTGGAATCATGTCTCCCCAAGAAACTGGAAATGTTCACAATGTAGAAACTTAATTTCTGTATTATCTCTAGTCACTTTTTTCTTGGTTGCTCTTTCCAGTGGCAGATGTGGAAAGTGCTCACCTTGGTCCCTCAGCCTGAACCTCATGTTCATGGGATTTCTTTAAAAGCTTGAAATCAGGTCAGGCTTTTGGCAAAATTATAGGATAAATACAAATTTTAGCATGTGATGAGATACTGCATCAGAACATTGACCTCTTATTTTGAGGTGGTCAAAAAGATAATGTTTAATTTGCAAGAAATACTGAGAGTTATGAAATATGTATCCAAACCATAGCCTGGCTGACTGTGCACATCCCTGGTGCAGACCTGGGATGTCCAGCAGGGTCACTGTGTTTGGTCTGATCAGCTCTGCTTTCCAAAGCCAGTCTTTGCTCTGATATGTGCATGGATCAGTCTTGCAGTGACCTCTGGACCGGTGTCTATGGTCCCCCAAACCGGGTGCTGAGTCCTACTCCTGTCCACTGTCACTGCTGGGTGCCCCTTGTCCCCAGATCAGGACAAATTTTTTGCATCACAAATGCAGAAATAACTCTGAAAACTCGGCAGGAGTTTTGCCATAAGGAACAGCAGATGGTGCCAGACCTTGCTGCACACAGACTTCCCAGCTCCTGTTTTGATTTTCAGGAGTTCCACTTAAAAAATTTGCATCAGTTTTGCAGGGTGGTAACACCTCCTTTGAGTAATAAATCTACCTGATCCAAAGGGTTTACCTTGAGCAGTCAGGGACAGTGTAATGTGCATGACTGGCAGCTTGGAAAGGTTGAATATTAATTGATGAAGTTAAATAACTGTAGATTAGAGTGTTTGACGTGCAGCAAGAGTAACAGCATAATCCCTGCTATGAGCTTTATGGGAGGATATTTCCAGCATCTTTGTGAACTGTATGAAACAGCAGCTGCCTGCTCAGCTTTGGACACAGGATAGGCTGTTTGCTTTCCAGGATCACAGGAGAAGTTTACCTCAATTTAGAATTTAAGCATTAGCCCAAGTGCAGAGTGACCAACCAGCTTCTAAGCCTTTGAGATCTGTACTTCACCACACCCTTCCTCCCCCGTGCCAGCCACGAGTTCTGGCAGTTCAGTGTGTGACTGGAGGGGACATTGGCTGTGCCAACCTCAGTTTTGCCCTGTGGTCTAGAGAGCTGAGGTGCTGCAGGAAATGAGGCAGCTCTGAGGTGATAGTTTCTATTGCTAGAAGAGCTCTCCCTGTTTTATGTCTTGCCTCCCACATTTCTTCATTTTTCCTGGTAAGCAGCACGCCAGGTCCTTGCAGTGTTGTGGCAGACACTGAAGAAATTGTTTATTTGGCTTTCCCTTCCCCTCCAGAACGAGGCTGCAGGGAGCCAACCTGAGGATTTGTTGCCACCTGCCTGGTCCCTGTGAGACCTGTCCTGCAAACAGCAGCACCAGCTGGTCTTGTCCACAATCCTTCTGTAGATGCTTTGACTCCCTTCTCCACCACCCCTAGAAAGCATGAATATGGCCTTTGCTCAGTGCAAGGGGGAAGCAGAACACTCCTTTGGGAACAATAAAGACTTCCATTGGCAATGGTCAGAAGTAGATCTGAGATTGCCAGGTCACCCCAAAGTCAAGTTCTCAGATTTTCTTTTTGTACCTCTGTTGCAAGATATTCTTCATCCTTTTCCCCCCTGCAATGATCAAAGAATTTTTTCCCACTCTCAAGAGATCGCCACATTCTTATATCAAATTCAGAGGGACTAAATCTGCTCTGTATCCTCCCTTGACCATGGAGATCTGGGGTAGCTCCATTACTTTCAATGAATTTGCTCATGATTTGCATTGATGTAACAGAAGCAAATCTGGTCCAGAGAGCTGAGCTGCAGTTGCCATGGCAACAGGCAGCCGGTGAGGAAGCACAAGACAGAAGGTATGCTCAGTGTTAAACTGGGGACTCCTGCATTCAGCTTTCAGCCATGGAATGAGAATGCCAGCTATATTTGGAGTCCAAGCCCAGGTCTCTATTTCTGACACTACCAATGAACCCTTGGGAAAACTGCCTCCCACTGCCTTAGTACTGCTTCCAGTAAAATTGGGATAGTATTACATAGGAGTGTTTTGAAAATTGATTCAGTCTCCTAAAATGCCTTGTGAGAGATCCTCAGATGAAAAGCGCAGTAGATCACAAACTATTAATAACATCACTTTATGAGTGCATTAAAAAAAAAAAAAAAGAAAAAGAAAAAAGGAAAAGGGGCTGTATTGTAAATGAATAGGTTCTTATACAGCTGCAGGCATCTCCACAGGACCACTGGGAACACAGAGCATTAAATCAGCAGTGGAGCAGAGCTTTTGTTCAGATGTGCCGACATATCTTGGGTTATTTCAGTCTGACCCAATGGAAGGTTCTCACAGAGTTTAGTCCCAGCTCGGGTTCAGAAGTAGCCAGTAAGCAACCTAATTGAGCTCAAAATCCTCTTCTCAAATTGGATCGAGCTGTGAGTATTAACTGGGTCCTCTGAATCCTCGCCTGACACCAGGAAGGAAGCAGTGGGTTTGCAGAAGTATTAACAGCTGATGACTTAAATTCATTATGGGAAGAAACCCATATATAAAAACCAGTTTGCTGAGGAAGGCCAGGCAAGTGTCTGTCATGCCCAGGTGTGACTTTAGTCTGAGTTGAAATAAAAAATTTCTCAGTCCAGAATTTTGATTTGTACATTCACAAGAAGCAAATAGACTTTGTGACAGGTTGCAAGGAAAAGGAACCCCTGACAAATCCACTTTGCCTTGCCCTAGGCATGCAAAACTCTGTTTCCATGGCTGAGGGTTTTCAGAGCATGTGCTTCTGCTATGTTTTAGTTACAGCAGAGATTTGTGGTAACGAAGGAAATCAAGCATTTGCAACAGGCAAAAAGTATCAGTAGTTTGCAATGAATGGAAGCAGCTTTTGTAGATTACTAAGTTTTACTATCAGAGAGGACCATTCTGGCTGCCTGCAGAGCTTTCAGCAGAGTGTTTTGCTGCTACTCTTCTTCCACCAGTGCTAGAAACACATTTAAATATTTCCTGCCTTTGCTGAATTTAGCTGAGGTCTCCTTACCTTAATGTTGAAAACTTCTTGCAAACCTGAAATCTTGGTCACTCACTGTTGTCATAATAGGCCATATTATACTGACAATCTTCTGTGATACAAAGAGAAGGAACATATACTAGAATGAATTTTAAAAGACATCAGAAGGTTTATGATTTTGTTTTGCCATTTTGTTAGTGATTTTGAATTAAAAAAACGACTTCAGTTCGTTATGAGTGAAGAGACACATACCCTCCTATTCTTTTCTTTTCACTAATTTTCTCCCCCCAGCCAAGAAAAAGGCAGGTAATGGAACAGAATACTTTCCTTTATTCACCACCAGAGCTTCTCTCAAAAAATCCAGAATCCAGAATCCTCTCAATATCTTTCTGATTAAAATACAATTAAACATTGGATTTATTGATTGGTTTATTTATTTATTTATTTTTAAAAAATCATTTGGAAGTGCTTACTGAAAACAAGCACACTTTAAAAAAATGCAAGGCCACTTTTCAAACACATTTTTGACCAGCCATAGTTGGATGACAAGTGCTGGTGCCAGACCATTTGCTCTAGGGTTCCCATTGTTAACACTGCTGGAACTGCACTGGTAACAATGGAGGAAAATATGTAGTAAATTTTGTTAATGAGAAGGCGACATTCTCACACAGTTATTTTTTAACATTTAAAAGAACATTCAAAAGCACAATATGTAAAGCAAATTCCAAAAAGATTTACCCTGGGAGAGAAGGCTGAAGCAGAGAAGAAAGCCTTTTCATTCCACCAATATTAATTCAGAGAAATGTATTTGGCACCAGGATTAAAAAGTTCTGATCACTGAAGGAGTGGAAGTTTTTTTCCCAGGAGAAAACGTTAGAGCAGCCAAGCTAATTAACTTTCGTGCTTTAGAGGATGCATATGGTATTTCTAAAAGCAAAGAGGGTTCTTTTGTAGGGTCTCCCCTATACTTCCAAGCTATAAAGTGGAGTGAAATTCTCTCCTCCATCATCCTGGCTTGCACATGCCTCTGGAGCACCCTGGGCTGCAGAGGTGACCAGTCCCCTGGGACCGAGAGTAATTGATATTCCTACAGAACCTGGAAGGTGAAGGGTTATTTGATGGGAGCATCTTGCCCTGCAGTATGGCAGCTAAATAAAGTGAGATTAATGGAGCTAAGTATATGTGCCCTGGCTGGACAAGGTGATTAAAAGGTGACTTGTAACAATCTACAAATGTTTGAAAGATGTCATAATCATTATCAGGAAGTGGAAGAGATACTGATAAAAAGGAAAATAGAACTCAAGGCTTAATGCTGAGCAAAGAAAGACATATACAGGGCACTAACACCTTGTTTTCTGGACATGAAGCCAGTGTGATTAGGGAAAACCATAAATAGTTACTGTGGAATTTTGAGCGCAAGAGTCAAGTCGATCAGTTTTTGCTCTGACAAAGAAAGAACATGTAAGGAAGAATCTTCAGCTGATTAAAGCAGTTTCATTGATGATCTTGAAAGCTTTTCCCCTCTGAAGCTCCAGCATTTCATTCAGACACAGACATAAGGGAGCACATTGGGATACATCCCAATGAATGCAGGGAAGTTTGCAGGACCTGATGGAGTACGAGTCTTTATGTTTCAGGGGCCACTCCACAGCATGGGATGCACCCTGGGAATCCGGGATCTCCAGGCTTGGTATCAAGGAGCTGAAGTACACACTGAGGTACCTGAGCATCAATCAAACCTGATCAGGCAGAGCAGTGCCTGGGGCTGAATGGCCACAACTTCTGGGAGTGTTCATACATTTGCACAGAATCATCTCAGATTTCTTTCCTACAATTTTTTCCTACTATTTGCTTAACATGCAATTGGTAGCATAGAATTCCAGAAAAAAATAGTCCCGAAGTGTTGTATCAGCGTGGCAGGCTGTTTCCTGCCCTTGTCCTGGTCATGTTATCCTAATAGGAAGATTAAGCAGAGACAGTTCTCCCTAGCTGTTAAATCCCATCATTTAATTCCAGTTTCCAGTGGATCTGTAGATGAGGAACTGCTCCATAAAGTCCTCTAATGCTTTCAGCTGGAATCTTTCTGCACACCAGCTACACCCACAAAGCCCAGGGTTCTGTGTTTCCTGGGCACAGATCCTCACAGTTTGTTTGGGAAAATCCTTGTGGTGGTGCCTGTGAGATGGAGAACAATGGTGCTCCAAGAAAAAATGAAAAACCCTTTCAGCATCAGATGCTCAGGTAAGGCACAGATGTTTAAGTGTGGCTGCTTCAGCAAGTCATTTTATAGTGACAGGTGTAATTTATTTTTGGATTCTGAAAATGTTGCAGAACATTTGTGTTCAAATCCTACCTTTGACTCCACAGGTGCAAAAGAGCCGACAGACATGAGGTCACCAGCAGATGAGGGCAAGGAAAGAGCACCTGGAGAGAGGCTGTCAGCACCCTGAGGTGTGCTGTTGGAAGGGTGCTCACTGAAATTGGCATCCAAAAATCAGCACAGCATCCTGCAGTGTGTCCCTGCTGTGGACTGTGACGGTGTCAGAGTGGTACCCACCATCTGAAGGAGGCGCTCCTGGGACTGGAATTATTTCCCCTCTGCCTGTGGAGTTCCCTTGTGCCCAGAATAACTAGCAGGGCCAGTAGCATTTAAAAGCAAGCACACATGACTGTGTTTGATAATGACACTGGAAAAGTAACAGAATCTAATTATAATTAGAAAACAGCCCCAGCAATGTTCCAGCATCACAACCACCATCCTGACTTTGCCACAACAAGTGTAAAAATACATCAGCCTATTTATAGCTTGGCAACTCTGTCCACTTGCAGCCTGGTGACCAGCCCCCTCTTGCCCTATTCTGTGCTCCCTGCTGTGCTTCACAAGCAGTAAATAACAGTGACTGATGGGACTGATTTTTATACAGTGTCTATTGCCCAAAGATCCCAATTTTATTTTTTTATATTACTTGATACACCTCTTATTCTAATCTTCCTGACCTGAGAGACTGTAAATTGTTGTAGATTCTTAACAATCCCTGAGTCTTGTAGGACACAGCAGCAAGTTAGGCTGAGAGTGATAGCAGAAACTTGAAAAGTGCTTTGGACTAAAACTTCCAGCTTTTTAAGATTCCCTTACTATTGCTCACCTAATTTAGTAATTAATTCCTCATTTCTTCATCCATTACTGAGATTTGTAAAAGTAGTTTTCAGGATTAGTCTCACTGAGATCAGCTTGGGCAAGGCATGGTTTCAGGAAAGAGTTTTTGTGAGAGTGGGATGCAAATTTGGTAGGTGAGAGTTCTGCCTGCAGGGTAGGAGGAGAGAGATGTTTTGCTGGCCTTTGTCTGAATAAGTTGCAACAGGACCAGATATTCCATCTTAGATATTTTTACTTTGTCTCTTAGCCTGCTCTGCAGTGTTGCCATAAGCACCCTCAGATCTGCCGTGCTCCCCTTTGGAGGTGTCTGCATTCTGTAGGGGAGAATTGATGATTTATAGAAACACAGATCTGCACATAGCCAGTGCAGGTGGCACTCCTGAGCAGAAGGCAAGTGTGGAGGAAATGCTTTCACTGCAGCTCAGGGGTCCTAGCTAGACCCAGATACTTCCAGTGGAAGGCCCCAGAGCATCTCCTGAACTCACAGGTAATTTGTTGATTCCTTACCTCCAGTTTTAGCTGTTCTCAGCTGTGTTCTTCAGCTACTCTTCAGTGGTCAAGGTTTCTCTGCACTTTTAGTTTCCTGACTGGTGAAATGTTTGGATTTCTCACTGTTTTCATTTCACTGCTTGTATAAACAAAATTCTAGTTAAAAAAGTAAATTACAAGCAACTCAAGACCTTCAATGCTTTCCCTCTTATAAAACTTCCTTTACAACTGACAAATTTTTTAACTAATTGCATGGAAATAAAGGGTCAGTTCTGTCACCCTTTCCTGTGTGAATGACTCTCCTGGAATCATTGGTGAAGGTCTGATAACATTTTTTTCCTCCAATTCTTGGAAAAACTTCCTCTAAAGTCAGTGGTCAAGTTCTTATTGTGCATAAGATCAAAAATTGGCTCCTGGAGGAGAACAGAATTATCCTGAACTTGTTAATGATGTAATTGATATCTGACTCTTATCTAGGAAATATTCCATATTTGAAGATGATTTTCCTGACCTAGTAAAGGTTTGACTGTCTGTGAAACAATTCCTCACTCTTCCCAAGCAACTGTCTTTACAAACACTGTCAGTTGGGAAAGACTGACTCTTAATGTACCTAAACCAGGCTGGGGATGGATTGGGTTGGTTCAGTCAGGCATTTTTATTCCAAAATAGAAGTGTTCACAGAGGGAATTTATCAGAATAACTGTTCTGCTTTTAATCCATACTGCTTGAAACCAAATTAACCTCTTTGTGAGCACAAGCCTGAAGGATTTAGCTGAAATTGCTGAAAAGCCTCTAGATTTGCATGATAATTTCAAAGGGGCTGTTCCTCTGAGTGAATGCTCTGTAGAACTGAGCTGCAAGTCTTCCTCCATCCCCAAATATCAATTTCCCCTCTTGTACTTAATAGCTTTATATTTGTTTTTAATGCTAAAGGCCATCACAAAACCAGTGCGTCCCTAAAATCTATTTCTGCCCGTATAGCCTACAGGATGAGCTTGGGGTTAGAGGCAGTGCTGGCATGTGATGAAATAACACTAATGCAGTGGCAGCTTGGGACTGTTCACAGCTTTGGCAGATGGGGATGGAGGCGGCTTCCTGACCTTCCTGCCTCAGGAGCAGCTGCTGCCATGAGCCCTCCGACCCTCTGTGACATCCCAGCCACGCTGCCCCGCCCGTCCCTGCGCCCGGCCAGCACAGGGCAGCACTCCCTTCTGCCTCACTCTCACTTTAGTTTCATTTCCCTGCTCCTTGAAATTTCAGGGTGAACAAAGGTGTAGTGTTTGTGCCCGTGCTGTGTTTTTGCAGCAGGGGAGGATTTCTCCTCCTCCTTCTCCTGTCTCCTGCACCAGCTTCAGTCGGAACCTGGTGGGTGGGTGGACGCTGCTCTGCCCAGGCCAGGCTGCCATTCCCTGGCCACTTTGTGGAGCTGGCTCCAGGGAAAAAACACTGAACTCTCATGGCCTCTCCATCCATGCAGCAGACTGGGCTTGTGTTGTAGAACCATAAGGAGAACCCTTAATCAATATTGACAGCAAACAGCCTTTGAGCGCGCTGAAAGCAGGAATATCTGAAACATCAATCAATACAGGAGAAGCCTGAAATCCTTAAGCACTCAATTCACAATCTTATACAAGTAGAGGCAAAACAGGGTAGGTTTAAAGAGTGATTTACTTTGCTTGGTTCAGTCCCACCCAACTTTCAGAATTATTTCTATTAGCCAAGACTTGGCTTGGGAGCAGCCTTCAGACATTGCTGCCTGCCTGGCCCTGGGGTGGGTTTCTGAAGAGCAGGAAGGAATATTGGTGTGAGGGGACACAAAAGCCAGGAACACTTGCAATTTTACTGTGTTCTGTATTTTCCATGTAAGGCATTCCCCAGATTTTGAGGTTAGAGGTTATGAAAAGCTCAATAATAAAAGTTCTTCATCTAAGCAATCAGGATCCATGCCAAACAGGAACAATTCTGGGAAATAACCCTTTTATCTTTGGTACCTAACTGTATTAAAAAAAAATTTTAAAGCCTTTTATTATGATTAATTTCTTGTGCTCAGGAAGTTTATGCAGCTGTCCTTGATATGGGGTGCTTGCCCCTTGGTTTGTCAGGTCCTGCAAAGTCCAGCAGTCAAATAAAAATATTTTTATAGCACAGCTTTTTTATTTCTCCTCTGGGTACCTTAACTCAGTGGCAGAATTAACTGAAGGAACTTACTGTGAGAAATACAGAATCCTGTAAAGGGATTTAGAAGGATTTGGTAGATTTAAAGATTTTTCATCATCCTGATTTGTAATGATCGATTTATTTTTGTACATATTTTCCCATGTTAAGCTCATGAGGAATATGAAAATCCTATTAGGGGGCTGGAGTAGATATTTCTGTTCTTAGCTGATGCAACAGACTACCTCCTGTAAGGGCTGGGCTATGAAGGCCATCTCATTTCTCTTGCTTCACCCTCACCACTAGAGTCACTTGGCTGCCATTGCACTGATCATCACATCTGTATCTGTGTCTTACTAAGGAATCCAGCCTGAAACTTGGGATGAAGCTGTTGTGGTGGGGGAGAAAGTGGTATAGATTGAAACTGTTCACCCAGGGACTGACCTCCTGTTGGTTCTCAAGCCACTGATCTGTCCTCACATTGCAGAAGGCATTCCTTTTTTTTTTTTTAAATCCCTCTTTATTTATTCTGTGAGAAATAATCCATATTATTATATTTTATTCATTATTTTCTACCTGCTATTTTATTTATTACATCTATTATGTAATATTTAAAATCAGATTAATAGTGCAGATGCTATTTGACTCAAGGGTTTAAGAAATTCTCCAAACTGACCATACATAGCAGCCCAGGAAATCTCCAAAGGATCTTGATTTGAAATGGAAATTGCTCCTACTGGCTGTCTGCTTTCTCTGGGCAGAAGGCTGAGTCGGCCTCAGTTTTGTTTCCTTGTATGGGGAAGGTCCAGGAGAAAAAGGATCCCATGGGCAGATTTTGGAACTCCTGAGGTTCTCCAGAAACAACCTCTTGTTCTTTCTTGCAGAGGAGAATATGGGAAACTTATAATGAACCAAAAGTTTGAAATACTAAAATCCTCCCATAGCCTTGCTTTTACTTATCAAAGAGACAGGTGGAACAATGTGAAGCTGAAGAGAACTCATGAGAACTGGAGCAGAGTCCAGGAATTAGTCACAGAAGTCATGGCCAGACTCAAATGTAGCTGAAGTAAGCATGAAAACTTAGAAACTACAGAGAAGGGATGAGTGACTCTGGACAAGGCAGCTGCAGGTCTGAGGGACACAGGAAGGAATGAGAGATGGAATTAGGGTAACAAGGGAATCAGGTATCATGTTGCAGACTACTTCTGCCCAAAAATCTCCCTCTGGGTGAGTCATTGAAAGACCTGTAAAGTAAAGTATGGTTTATTTGTTTAAAACCACAGACCTGGTGTTGATGAACAGAACTGACCATGCAACCTGATTTTCAAAGGATCCCCAGACACCACTAAGTCCTTCATATTCCAGGGATGTTCCTCTTCCAGCAGTGCAAGATTCCACAGGATTTCTAGTTTTAGCATCCAAAAGTGCCACAGATTCTGTCCGTAACTTCAAATAGTGAAGATACTGTGTAGGCATATGAAGGTGAAAACACTTCCATGTGAGAGGCTCACATGGGCTGAGTGTGGTGTTTGAACCCTTTAAATGGAAGGTGTGACACAAATTGTCAGTTAGATCATCCCAGAGGGTCCTTTAAGAGAGGAATGTGGTTCTGGGATGACACAAAGGCAAAATCTGTTTGAGGGAACCTGTTTATTTGAAAAACGTGCCTTGCTGCTCCACTCTGAATTGTTTGTCTTCCTTGGAACGAAAGAATGTAGGACATGGGGCTGAAGCTTGCCAGAAAAGCCTTTTGGAATTGCAATGAAATGGCTGTGTTTGTGCTCAGAAGGGTCTCAGGCTTGTGTTCACATCTGCTTTAACTTATCCTGATGTTGTTTCTTTTTTATTTTTTTTTAATTGAGTTTAACATACTGAGAAACGCACAAAGCTCTCTGGCCCCCAGGCACAAGAGGAAAAAACCTCAACAACACCCACTGACCCTGCCACCATGTGCTTCCCAACAAACATTCCCAAACAAACGCTGGCGATGACAAACTGGCCTAGGAGCAACGGGATGGCGGGCGCTTAATTGTGAGTTCTAGAGCCCGGCGCCTCGGACAGACGAGGATGGGGAGCAGAAAATGAGGGTAGGATTTGCTAATAGAGGGCATCTGCCACACTTGGCAGGTTTGGGGAGCACAGAGCAAGACAATTACTGCATTTTGCCACATGATGGATGCTCAGCTGAGCCAGCCAGCTGCTAACCAGGACAAGAGCAAAGCTCTTCTCAGGTCTTCTATCCCACTTTAAAGCAAAGGTGGCTCTTAGCCACCTTAGAATTCCTACCTTCTGTAGAGATTCTTCAGGTCTGTATTATCTGTGGAATGAATTGCCTACAGGCACTCTGTGGCACCCAGGCAGCTGAGGACAGCTGCAAAACACCATGGCATGACTGTGCCTTTTCCTCCCTGCATTCTGCATGCCCTGTTCCCAAGGGGCAGGCAGGCAACCAGCCATGAGCCATTCAGGCAGCTCAGCTCTGGCCTAAAAATACCAGAACTTTTCACAGAGATGATTTCTACCCAGTTCAAAGAAGGAGAGCACAAAAGGGATTAGGTCCAGTGGGTGTTGGTCAGCCTGGACAACAATTTATTTGGCATGGGCTTGGTCTGCAGGCAGCAGCTTTAGCATGTGACCCTAAAAGATGGCAATGTTAATCACAGTGCCTGGCTGTCCTGGAGGAAACTCAAGGTCTCCACCCTCTCCTTTTGTACCAGGGAACAGAGTTTGAAGGGAGACATATGTGCCAGGCTGATGGATCTGGCACTCATCCTTGTGTATGCACTAACCCTGGCAGAAGTTGGGACAAGGTGCATGTCTGTTTTCATGTACAAATGCGGTGTTGCTGTCTCCATCCCTGTGAGAGAGCCCCTACACGTGTGTATCACAGAGCCCAGGAGCTGGAAGAGGGACTGGAGCCTTCACTGAGAGGCAGATGTAGTGCCTTCTCTTCCCAGCTTTGAGCAGATGATCCAGAGCTGCTATGTTTTAAGGTAAACTGGTTCTGAGCTTATTTTCCTTAAAACACCACATTGTAACCTCCAGAAGGATTTCCCTGCTAGCTCAGACACCCATGCAACAGGCCCAGGGCAGAGAGCTGGAGGTGCCACGAGGATCATGGCACAGCACAGTGTGAGTCACTGTGGGGACACAGGCAGTGCCCTGTTGGCACTCCTGGTGTGTGTAGGCATCAAGGGCAGCTCTGCTGCTGTGTGCATGGCTGTGCTGCTGTGTCTGCTTGCAGGGATCATGGATGCTGCTTTAATAATGTCAGCCTGGGCACTGCTGTGTGATGCTTTGGGCCTTTGGGGTTTCTGTTCTGCGTTGGTGTGTGGTTTTTGTTCAGGGTTACTAGGATCTTTCACAGGGTGATGAAGACACAACAATTCTACTCCAGTTGGAGACTCAAGGACATTTTTTCCAAGCTTCAGGCTCAAAGTATAAACAACGTGGAAGGAGGAGGGTGGGCAAGTGGGACTCCTGTGTGCAAATGGAGCCAAACCCATAAAATGTGAGATCTGGGGCTGGGCCCTCCTTTGCCTCCATCTTGGAGCCATCTAGGCAGAGCCCCGAGTGTAGCCCTGGTGCTGCCCAGGTGTGGCCTTTGAAGGCTCAATAAATCTCCTTTATTCCTCTGAACTCTGTCTAGCCTCTGTTCCAGCTCCTCAAGGCCTCAGGCGTACCCAGACAGGAGAGGGCAGAGCTGTGGGTGCAGCCCTGTAAGAAGATCCCTTGTGCTGCACACACCTCCAAGAGTCTCTGTGCAGCTTCCCCAGTGTGCCCAACCTGCCCCTAAATGCTCCTCCTGCCCCTTTTGCCCATAATTGACCCACTGGTCTGTTCTCAGGTATGCTGAGTGTTTGCCAAGGAAAGGGACTCTATAGACACCAACCAGCTTCAAACCTCACTCAGCCCCGGGGGTAATCACA
Source organism: Anthoscopus minutus (assembly GCA_013399455.1). Taxonomy (NCBI): domain Eukaryota; kingdom Metazoa; phylum Chordata; class Aves; order Passeriformes; family Paridae; genus Anthoscopus; species Anthoscopus minutus. The sequence continues at coordinate 119,746 of VWYI01005147.1, forward strand.
AACCAGGGGAGGCCTTATCAATAAAACATTTTCCCTGCAGGAGGGTAAAGAAAATATGTAGTGGGTAATTCAGCCTTGTGGGAGAGGGGGAGCTCTGTCTCTCTGCCTTGCTAGGCTGGCCCCAGAAATTTTCTGTGTCAGGGAGGTGCCCAATGCTTGCTGTACCTTCTTTGCTGGATTATTTGTTGTTGATGATTGTTTGGTTTTAGATAGCAAATCCCAATCTGTCATGCTGCTTTGGTTTTGCCTGTGGGTGGGGCTTACTTTTCTTCTGAAAAGGTTGCAATTCACCAGTAAGCTTTTTTGGCATCTGAGGGACAACTTCAGTTAAAATCAAAAAAAGAAAACCCATTCAATCAGCAAATAAAGCAGGATGTTATGTAAGAGGAATAATATTGACATAGTGCTCCCAGGCCTCAGTGCATCTCCCCCTCCTTAGGTGATTAAAGGTTTCAGCACTCCCAGGGAGGGGGCTGGCATTGCATAATTTGCAATTGCTTCAAAGCATTTCCCCCTTTTTTAAATCTAAGGGATCCAGTGGATTTATGACCAGCCTGGGCTTTTTAAGCAGATGGCTGAGTTTGTTATCTTTTTTTTTTTTTGAATGATGATAACTCTGCAGGCTGAGAGGATTAATGCAAGAAATTGAAAGCACTAACACTTTTTTGACCCCATGGTGTTTTCCCATACTCAAAGGGCAAAACACACAGCACCAAATCTTTGCCTGGCTTAAAGCAAGGTGTCTGCACTGACAAGTGCTACAGAGCTGGTGTGATTTTCCACAGGGTGGTGTTAAAGGAAAAAAGTCTGAACACTTTTTTACCTTTTCCTCTTTACGGAATCCAGCCACAGTGGGGTTTTTTATATTTTTTTAAGAATTTTTTAAATATATAGTCATGGCTTATGCTCTTCCAACTTTATATTTCACCAAAAAATGAGGACAACTTGTAGACAGAAAACCACGACCTGGAAGACGGGAAGTGAGTTATATTCAGTTTATATTTTCTAACTGCAGTAAAATCTCTCTTTTTTAAGCATCTTTGTTGAGCTCAACAAAAATCTTTTCTTATTAAAGAGTACTTCAATCTGCCATTGTGGAAAAAAACAAGCTCTCACCATCTCTACGGCTGTCTGTTTAAAACATTGAAAATCTGCCTTCCTTGCTATGGGAAAACTGAGTTCAAAATACTAACATGGAAAAGAATTGTTCAAAAGAAGTTGTCTAGTGGATTTTCACCCGTGTTCTAATGTCTGCTATGGTTTGAACCCTGCTACATCTTCCTCTCAGAGAGAAATAAGTGTCCTTATTACTCGGCATCTGTTTATTTGCTAAAACTGTATGAAGTTCTTGCCTTTGAGACCTTTGCAAGCCTTACTTCTTTAGACAAGCATTCTGGAGTTCTCTCTTTTTTTATTTTCTCTCCTTTTTGCCATTCAACCATCACATCTTTTTTTCTACTATCATGCAGGATCAAAAGTAAAAGAAAGTGAAAATTTGTATTTATCACATTCTGGTCTGGTTGCTGGAGCTGTATGAAAACCAGATTTTAGAAACTTGTGATAAAATCACGGCAGCTGCCAACACTCTCTGACTTTTGAGATCCCTAGCCAATTCACTATCTCAGAAAAGAGCAAACCAGCCATGCCACTTTGCTTCTGGAGGGAGATAGAAGAGAAAATTATGTTTTAAGGCAGGGATAAATGCTGCAGAATAAAAGGATGAGGGAATGAGCTAGAGAAGATAAACCACAACCTGGTTTCAGAGTGTATCTCCTCTCCAGGGCTGCTGGACTGCAGCAAGGCCCCAAGGGGACCTTCACAGGGGCAAAGGTTGCCATAGAGCTTTGTGAGCTGAGGTGGGAGAAGGCATCTGAGCTGATTTTGAGCTTCTCTGCTGAAATCTAGAAAGTGAATTTGCTGGGAATCCTCTGATAAGAGGTTTTCTTCATTGGAAAGCAATGATTAATTGAAAACAAACAACCTCTCTTTCTAAAGGAATAAATTCCCTCTGAAATACAGGCTAAATTCCCCATGATCTGTGCCTGGTCACTACTATGACTGGCAGAAAGCCAGGCAGATACTGAGGATCTGCAGCTCCCAAGTACCTCTGCTGTGCTGAACTGGGGCTCCCAGAGCTTCCATGGTCCCACCTGCACATCCAAGAGGCCAAGCAGATTTGGTGGTCCTGCAGTTACAGCATGGATTAGGGCTCCAAACTTCTTCCCTTCCACGGGAGAGGCAGTTCACTGACACCAAATGCTGTGCTGCCCAAAAAATAACTTGCAGTGTTTCCAAAGCACTGGATCAGTGTGAAAAGCTTCTTGTAATATGAATGCTCCTCATTCATACACTGTCCTCCAACAGAGAGAAACTGTCTGGTCAATTTAAGCCATCACACCTTGCTGGGAAAAAGGTCTTTCCTCTGCTGGATGTTCTAGGCCCACATCACATCTTCTTTAGGATGAGGAAAATTTGAGGAAGCCAGGCCTTCACTACTGAAGGATGATGAGGGCAGGTGAACTCGGAGTCAGATCGCTGTGGCAGCAGCGCAGCAGTGCTGGCAGAGTTGGTACCTGGGAAAAGCCTGGCAGAGAGCAACACTCTTATGCCAGATGATCTCCTAGTCTCTATCTTCCCTGAAGCTCTGGGGTGTAGCTGGGGAGCAAACATCAGTTTAATGAGCTCACCATACAGTTAGCAAAATATAGCAGGAAAGCAGTGAAACTCCTCTAGCAGAATCCAAAGGGGATGCATTCCCTTGTTTTGGAGGAGATGTGCAGTTCAGCAGCTGCAGGGAGATTTTGATATAAACTGCTGTCCAGGAAACATCTTTTCTGACTGAAGCGATCTCTGTAGCACCACCATGAGCTGGGAAAAGGCTATTAAAGATGAGGTTTGTCCAAAGATCTGATGAGATCTGATGTAGGCTGTCATCCATCAGAAAGCCAAAGCTATCCCCTTATATTTGTAATCTTCCCAGTGTTAATTTTCATCTGCTCTTACAAGATCAAACCATAATTCACAAAATTTGTTCTTTATTGCTGTTAAAATATTCAACATATTTAAAACACTTTGAATTCCTATGCTGAAAGGTATTGTGAAAGCAGTGTTCGTATTTATTATTAGAATGAGGTTAGAAAGCAATCTTGCATGTGGAGGCATCTGGCAACAAACCCATCTGAACTGAGTGAAGGCCACTTACTAGTAAGGCTTCTAAGTAGGGAAAGGGACAGGGCATTCTCAAAGATCCTGGAGCTGGAATTAAAACATGACCTTATCTGTATGATTTTCATGTCTCACTTCAGGACCCTTTCTGGGCGGTACTACACGTACAGCTGAAATTAAATAGTTATCTAATATAGCACTGGTTTCAATTTATAGAACTAAAAATGAACTCCCTATGCACAGCCCACTGTGTTCCGGGGAGGCATTGTCAGCAGCCAGAACATTGCTTTCCTGTCAGAGTGGATAATCAGAATCAGTTCTTCCTGCTTGCTCTTGCAGTTACTCTGCTGTCTCTCAATACAAATGCTGCTGGGTGACCTGAGCATATATGAACAAGCAGACAGCAAAGGAAGTTTGTTGGAGATACAGAGAGATTTTCCTACTTCTTTTTTTAAATGCAGATAGGAGGAAATACAAGGGAGGAGAAGAGGAGACAAGTCAGGTTTGCAGACAAAGTAACAATGATCTGATGCATAAAATGATGGGAATATCCCAATTTTTTTTTCTTTAAGGCATCCAGGGATGACCCAAACTTGTAATTGGTACCTTTTAAAGATATTGAATATGGAAAAAATGCAGGGTGGCCAATGGGAAAGAAAACACAGGGTGTTTAGCTGATGTGTGCAGGGAACCAAAATATCTTCACCCTCAAAATTTGGGAGACCTGACAAATGAAACTGCAGGTTTTTTAAAAGATATTTTACTACTTCATCAAGTTAAAGGTAGTGCTGAATGGTTAGAAAATAGAAAATGTAGTATCTGCACTTAAGATGGAGGGAGGAAGCCATCTGGAAAATTATAAACTGTTCACTCTGCAGTAGCATACACAGCTATCAGAGCAATTATTGAAAGAAACAACAATTAAGTACAAGGAAGAAATGGAAAAATGAGATGAACCACAAGCATTGATAAAGGATAAATTATGTCTGCCTTACTTCATGGTTTTCTTTGATAACTGATCTGAACAAAGGAGATGTGATAGATCACATCTGTCTAAATTTCAGTGAAACAATAAAGGTGTAAGGCCATGATTGGGATTTTTAACAGAGCTTAAGAAATTTGGGATTATCACAAAAGCGGAAAAATTGAGAAGGGAGTAGACTAGAGCAGAGGTGAGAGTAATGTTAAAAAAAAGACCGAAGGGAAGTTGCCAGTTTCCTAAGAAGATGAGGCTTAGATGGGATACAGTTCTGGCACACAGAACCAGGGTGTTAAAACCTATTTAAGTTGAAGATCAACTTCACCACAGAAATGGAAGGACATGGTAAGTGATATTGTTATATTCTACTGAAAATATCGGTTTAGCCTGGAAATTAGAGAAGTTTTCAGGCTTCTTCTTTTCAGAAAAGCCCAGTTCTGGAGTGACTGTTCAGGAGTAAATCTTTGTTCTGAGAGGAGTAAATCAATGTTTCTGAGACATCTGATCATTTTATGGAAGGATTCTCTGTGATAAATGAGGAATGTTCCTGCACAGTTGTCCATATTGTCTTGCCTTCCCTCCTAGGGAGGCTGAAATCCTGAGGAACTTTAGGTCACAATAGGTCTGGAAACATTCTTTCATTTACTGGGGTGTGTTGGTTCACTTCTGACACTGCAGATATGACTCACATGCACTGTGTCTGCAAGGAATGATGATCTGGTAAATAGAGCCCTGGGACACAGGGAATCTGGGTTTCATTCTGTCCTATTTCAACTTGTTTGCATGTTCTCAAATAACCCGCTCGGGATCTAAGCAGCTGAATAAGAATTTTAGTGAACTGAAGGCTCACTTCTGAACCCGCTGCCCTCAGTGAGGGGTCACCTAGGGAAGCAATTAAACCTCCCTTTCTCGTTTGATACCTGAAGATACCTGAGATACCCTAAGCTCTTTCTAAACATGCTCCCATCAGAACATCTCAGTGCTCATTTTCCATCTCTGCCCAGTCACAAATTAAGTTATTTGTCAATGTTGTCCACCAGCTCTCCCAGGGGAGTTTCAGCAAACGCGCTGTTGGGAAAGTTTCTCATTTTCGAGCTGGAGGGACGAAGAAAAGAGCCCCCAGCATTGTACACCACAGAGGGTGGCACTCCCTGCTTTGAACCCCAGGGACATCTCTCATGCAGGAAACTGAAAGAACAACACTGCAGCCTGACTTGGAAGAGCTCTGGCACCTCGGGGCTCTGCCCAGATGTGAAAGCACTCACCTGGGGTGGGGTCTCTTCTCAGCAAAGGATAAACTCATTTTCCAGGGAAGGTTTACACATCTCACTTCATTCTAGTACAGCATAAAAACTGAAATCTCACTTCTAAGATATTGTTTTGATTTCTACCAACTTCACCTGAGGTCCCTCAGGAGCCTAACCTTACTAAGAGTTAATAGCATGTATGAGGGCTGTCCTCTGAGCCAGTGAGGAGAACAGGGGAAGCAACTTGCTTTGGTCTCCACCCGAGGGGTCAGTGAAGCTGAAGGAAGCAGCTGTTTTAGCTGTGGCTTTTCATTTTTCTCCCCACGTTTGAAATAGTGAGTCTGTGATTTCCTCTGTGTCCAGCCAAATGCTGGCTTTGAGTGACAAACACTGCAAAGAACAGCAAGGTCGTGAAATGTTTTTGCAGTTGTCAGCCTTAACCCAGAGCAAAATCAGTGAGGCAACTGCAACCTCTTGGCCCTGGAGCTGCCCAGACTCCAGCATCCTTTCCTCTTCCAAAGTGGAAGGCTTGCATTGGCTCTGCTGGCTGTGCTGGCTGCACAGCCTGTCTGATTTGCCTTGGCATTTTGGGAATCCTGCCATGACCCAGCACACATGGTCCCTGCAAGGCTTCACGGGCACGGCAGCTCCTCATCTCCCTGTCCTCAGAGTAGATGTTCTGTCACTGCCCACAGCTGCCTCTTCCACTTGTCCTTTGATCAGTGTCATCATGATGGCCAATGGTTACCATTGTGGTGGGTCACAAAGTAGTTTTCTGTCCCCTCTTAAAGGCTTCCAGTCTCCTCCAGGTTAAGCCACTGGTTTGGGATTATGAGCTGAGGTCTAGTTTTCTTTGTGAAACTTGGCACAATGTAAACACTTAGTTTTGCAAATGGTGATGTGCTTAGCAGCTGGCAAAGGCTCCCAGCAGCCCTGTGATGTATGAACCTGCTTCTGTAGCTGGAGGACAGCACAAAGAATGGGATTCAGCTCGGGTGCTCAGCCAAGTGCAATATACAGAGTTTACATGGGCACATTGGCACTAAGCTGGGAAGAAAGAACAGGCTTTGTGATATTATGCTTCTCTAATCATTAGGTTTGAATTATGCTTCTCTAATCATTAGGCTACTCTGCAAGCCCTTAATGCATGGGGAATTTCAAAGCAGGCCCTGGAAATAAACCAAGGAAATATCCTCCAGATCTTGATTATTAATTGACTGTTTTTCCTAAATACTTAAGCCTAATGGTCATTTAAAGTCACTCATTATTCCTGATTGACTATAAGCTTGCCTAGGATGTGATTCAGTACCTCAAGAGACTCCAGGTAAAACTAACAAAAGCAAATACTTTTTTGTATTAATACTAAATGCTGGGGCAAGGCCAGAACATCAACGAACTCCATATATACATTTCAGAGAGAAAATTCAGAGACAATAACATTATGTAACAAAATTCTGTCCTCCAAGAGTCAGGAATATTCATGAATTCTCTGAATCAGGATTAAGGAAGGCCACCTGAAGCCTCATAAAAAAACTCTGCAAAACATCTTTCTTTACAGATATTTTGTCTTGAATTTTCTTTTCTCTTTTCTTTTTTCTTTTTTCTTTTTTCTTTTCTTTTCTTTTCTTTTCTTTTCTTTTCTTTTCTTTTCTTTTCTTTTCTTTTCTTTTCTTTTCTTTTCTTTTCTTTTCTTTCTTTTCTTTTCTTTTCTTTTCTTTTCTTTTTCTCATTGTTTTATGTCTATCAAGATAAATCACCAGCAAGTGCAGCCTTGGTTTTCATCCATCTAGTCTTTGCTGTTTGCTAATTCTGGTAAAATCCCAGATAGGTAACTGTATCCAGAGCAGAAGAACCAGGCATCTGCTGCACACTTTAACCTGTTGTTTGCTGATGATGACCAATATTGTCAGAGGGGATTAGGATTCTGGGTGCTCCAACAGCAATGGAAAGTCTTGCATAGCTACATGATGCTCCCAGAAATTGAGCTCCTTTCCAGGGACTTCACCGGGCCACCAGAGATTAGAAAATTATTCTAAAAGGCTTTACCCAGGAAAACGTGCAATAGATAATTAATTTGCTTTTCACTGCTGAGACCATAATATATACACTTTTACCTGTTATCTATGAGAGACAAGGAGAAATGCAGAGAAAATATATTTCCTGAGCTCATGCATGATTTCATTAATCTACTTCTGAGTTTATTTGTCTAAGGGTTTGATTTTCCAAGTCTGTGTGAACAGGACATCACAGTGTGTCTCTTCATCCTTGTGCAGAGAAATGTGTACAGTAGAATGGACTGTGGCATAGAGGTCCACCCACAGCACTTCTGGATGCAATCTGAGTTTCACCACTGTTTTTCTGGAGCACCTTGTGCACCCCCAGTTATCTCTCTGCATCAGTAAAAGAACCCAATCACAACTCAAGGGTCTCTCACTGTATCAGTGGCTGTGAAGGCTCCTAAATGATGCTGTGCTAAGAGCTCAGAGGGCCTGAGTGCTGGAGGCATGGAGAGCACTGGCCATATGGTACTTATTAAGAAAGTCAGAGAAAGATTCTGTGTTCAGTGTTCATTTGTACCAGCTGAGATGAAGACAGGAAAGCTGACTGGGGCTGTGCACTGACCCATGAAAGTGCTGTGGCCTCTGAGGAAATGCTGGGAGCCCTGGGATAGTTCGTACCATGGAGGAGACAGGCTGGCTGTGCTCAGATATATTAAGGGATGTTCTGAGGAAGAGCACACATCAAACACTCTCATTAGTAAAATGACAGAAAATGCTGTTATGGCTTGAGGCTGCAGCAGGGAACGTTTAGTATAAATATTAGGAAAAAACCTCATCATTCCAAGAAGAGTTACAGCAATTGGAACAAACTATCAGGGGACGCTGTGGAATCTCTTCTAAGCTTCCAGCCATTGCTCTGGGAAGATTAAATAAATCCCAGTCTATGACAGTAGTTGGGGTGGTCTGCATGATCCCCAGCACTCCTTTCAGCCTCAAACAATCCTCTGAATGGCAGGGATGGCTTGTTCAGAGAGCCCACAGCTCGGATAATGCACTGACTGCTCTTTCAATTATATATGGCTCCCCAGGGCAGGGCCCATGTTTCTCTCTGCCTTTGGAATGCACCCAGAACATATTAGACAGCGCCACAACATAAATAATAACAACCCACTGTCCCCATCTCAGCAGTGGAACCGCCGCTCTCTTCAGCTCCCCTCCTGTGCTGTGAGCTGCAAGGCCAGACAGTAGCCCACTCCTGCTGAGCAGTCATTTTAGAGGCAGCCCAAAGGCAAAATCCCATGGCCACAGCACATGACACATGGGGTTGGTCTCAGTCCAGCTCTGGCAACTCTCCACTCTCTTCCCCTTCTATCTTCTCAGTCAGGTAGGAGCTCCATGGACAGGACTGAAACTGTCCTTAAGTGCCTGACCTGGGAGGAATGCTGTCCTGCCTGGCAGAGGCTGTGCTGGAGAAAATGGAATGGTGGGGGGGTTAGACTGGCACAAACTTACTCACCTGGCCTGCAGCAGGTGGCAGGATGGGGATGCAGCTGCTGTGGGTGGGAGCAGTGGTTAATGGAGCAGACAGGCCTAGGAGAGGCCACATTATGGCTTTTGGCATAATCCTAATTATTGCAGCAGAGCTGTTGCAGGTATTGCTGTCACTGTAATGCTGCCACCTGCTCTATAAGAGCTGTCCTCTGCAGCAGGCTGAATTGTACTGAATAAATGAGTCCCCCCTGCTAAAGCACTTCCCTTCCTGCCAGACTGCGGGGTTTGGAAAGAGGCAGAATAGCATCTGAAGCCAGAGTTTCTCTCATTCACACCAAGCAGGAGCAGAGCAGCCAGCTGAGAACCTGGGAGGGTGCCAAGAGAGAGCATCCCCGGGGTTCCCAGCTCTCTCCTGCAGTTGTTGCACAGATGGGAAGGTGGGTTTTGCAGCACTGTGAAGTCCCTCTGGTCCCATCAGCTTGGACTGGTGTTCTCTTTGTTCTGCTCCATGAAGGGGCTGCTTTTCCTGCAGTAAGCAGTCCCCCAGCAGGCTGCTACCCTCTCTGTGCTACAAAGGAAAGTAAGCCTGGGAGCTGATTTGGCAGGGGAGGAAAGGAAGACTGAGAAGACACAGACACCCCCAGTGACTGCCAACTATACCTCTTTGGATATAGGTCCTAAAAGGACTAATATGCAACATCTCCTGTTTATTTTTCATTCATTTGCTGTAACATTTGAGCAGAAAACAATCATTTCAGTTGAGAGACATGCAGAAATCCCTTTCCAGTTACCAGGCTTTATCAGGTGTTCAGGATGCAACATCTGTCTAGCTGTATTCTCAGCATGTGTTCCCAAACTGGAAGCAGAGCAGAGAACTCTGCAGTTTTTGGCACTATGCTCCTGCTGCAGAGTGTCTGCAGATTTATAGAGCTATAGCAGTAATGTTGGCCACAAAACAATACTGGCTACAGGACACGTTTATGATACCTAAATAAGAACAGCTTCAAGCCAGAGAGAACATTCCCAGGGATGTCAGTAGAATCCAACTTCTTACTTGGAGGGTGTAGAATGACTTACAGCTTCTGACTCATGTGCCAGCAGATAATTCTGAAAAACATAGGTTTACAAATCACTGTGCAACCATGGTCCGCCCTGCAGGGATGGGAACAATGACTTTATGTTCAAAATGGAGATAATATTCCAGAGGAGAAGGTTCAGAGACATTAACTGATTTTCTCAGTGATACCAGAATGATACTTTTAAGTTCAGTGAAGAGCATAGCAGAGCTTCATCTGCAGCCCTGTGCTTAGACCATGGGCCTGAGTTTCTTCCTGATTTTTCCCTAGCTAACACCTGGTAAGCTCTCTTGCCTACTTTAATGAAACTACGAGGCAAGAGCCACTTTTGATGACAGATATCTGTTTGATATGCCAATAGTAGACAGGTGATAGTACTAATTAGAAAAAGACAGAGAACTAGAGTTTAATTCTGAGTTAGAGGCCACAACTGATTCAGATTTAAAGCCAGAGTTTCCCAAGATAAGAAATATTTTTCATTTTTTCACCAGAAGTTCCTCAACCAAGCTGGAAATAGTACACAGGCTCCTTCTGGTTTCAGCTGTGGTTGTAAGCCACACAGTCCTGCAGAACAGTTACTAGGGATGAAGAATCCTCACAGGATTTGAGAGGAAAGGCCAGAGCACACCTGACCAACCCAGCAGAGAGGCACCTTGGCAGCCTGGTTACTCTTATGAGGTGTAGCTTCAAGAGGCTCTGCTTCTATTTCCCCTCTCAAGGCTGAGAGTTTTTCATTCAGAGGCTTGGCTTGACATCAGACACACCACTAAATGAGGAGAGGTGGCTGTGTTGTGAAGAGTGAGTGATACTGAGAATTTACTTGTTTTTTTTAAAATAATAATTAAAGTTATCTCATGGCTGGTAGCTGCCTATTTGTTAATAGTAAGTACAAAAGACTAATGGCCAAGAAACTGGGGTGAGGGCACTGGTCATGGTGAGGCCTCCAAAAGTGGTTTCATGCTATTGCACCCTACAGCAATTTTATTTATAAGCACCCAAGTTGTTGTGGTTCACTCTCCAGGTTTGAATTCATTGCTGTTTTCTAGGTGATATGAGTGTGAGACCACAGTATTGGTGTGCATTGTTCTAGTGCTAAGTGATCCCAGCCTTTACAGCTTTCAGATATTAAAAAAAGCCTTTCTATTGAAATCCCTGCAAAAAGAAAGGGACCAAATTGTGTTTTGTGACAAACTGTAAAGAAGGAATGGATTCATGCTGCTGAAGAAGCAGGTTTTGATAGGATTTTAAGGCAGTGAAGTCCTGGGACAGACAGTTTAGGAGCATACAGAGCCTTCAGAACCACAAAATTCTAAGGGCAATTGGAGAATGCTGACAAGGCATGATAAAGGTAGAGCTAATCCTGTGGCATGGAAATAGGATGAGCTGAGGTTTGGGATTGGGGTGCATTTTTTATTGCTTTTGGAGCTGGAACATAAAATTGTGCTTTTCAAAAGTGCTTTTTTATTTATGTCACTTTTCACAGAAACCTATCTGTAGTTTGTTCTTAATGTCACTTGGAGCAGAGTTAAACCAATTTTGCAAGTCTCAGACTTACTAGTCACTTCAAATGGCCACTGTCATGCTGAAGCTTTTGGCCTGGGGTAAATTTGTTACCTCTAGAATGACTGAGTACTGCCCTGAACAGCAGATTAGTTTGTTTTCTTCTCTTCTTCCTTTCTTATTGCTTTTGTGGTTCTGAAGGATGCTTTGTGACAGATCTTAAAGTCCATCTCTTGCTCATTAATATTCCCATACTACTCAGGAACATGTTTCTGCTGCTACAGTGCTGCCTGACAGCTTACACTTGCAGTATGTCGAGCCAAAATGTGTAGAAGTCCTGTCTGGCTCTATTCCTTCCTTATGGCCTGATTCAGAGGGAGGTTAGCTTGGTAGGGGGAGGAGGAGAGAGGAATAATTATGCTCAGACAAAATTCTTGGCAAGAGGCTTCTGTCTTCCTCCCATAAAAGCTACATAAAATGTTTGTAAGTGAGTAGGAGCAAGTATTTTCTTTTTTTTGGTTTTGTTTTGTTTTTTGTTTTTTGTTTTCATATTCAGGGAACTTCCTTTCTCTGGATCCTTTTGTGCAGTTGGGATTAAGCTGAGTGTGTTTTTCTGCTTCTCATCAGCAGCACCAAAGTTAAGACTGGTGTTTCCAAAATTAGGTGGGTGTTTTTGAGAGGCAGGATGCTGGCTGCAAAAAACCTGACAGAGGACAGCCAGCTGACTCAGATTTTCACCTTATGCCAAGCAGAATAGAAATAGCTGAAGTATCTGGACATTTTTCAGAAATGTCAACCTTTTGAGTGACAGCTTGGAGCTGAACAGCATATGGGGAGCTGGGAGGGAAGGGAAGTCAGAGCACTGCTGAGTATAGGAGGGAAAATGAAGCAGAAAGAATAGATTCAGATGGTGCAAGAGGCGAGCTGGGAAGGGGAGCAGAGGTGCAAATGAACTTTCCTCTTCACCCTTGCTGGTGCTGGACCTGCCCACCAGTGTGAAACTCATATGTGAGATTCTCCCCCAGTTCTCTGGGTATGCAGGGCTGGGAAGATGGCTCAAGGCCATCTGATCTAATTCTGGAACAGTTCTCAGGTTTTCTCTCCTTGGCTTCCCAAGTCTGTCAGGAGAGGCACACAGGCATATATTAACCCTGGGACAAGTGCTGCTTGCCAGTCCCAGCTGTGCTTCTCTAGCAGAAATCTGCAGAGTGCTGAGCCTGGCAGCTGAGGAAATGCTGGTCTGACAACACAACCCCACCTCCGGGTGCCTGGCCAGGCAAGAAATGGAAACATCACTGCAGCTGAGGCTGTGCCTTACCCTGATCTGTTTGTTTGGCTCTCCTGACTCCTGGGCAGCGACTTCTGGGTTAGCTGGTGTTTCTGATGAGCCCTAAAGAGGGAGAAAGACCTTGAGGGCTGACTTGCTTCCAAGCTGACCTGTCTATTCCAAGAAATGGAAATTTTCCGTGCTGCATAAAGCAACTGGCCCTCACCTTGTTTACAGGGTTTCTTGTGTAACCACATGCTGGGTTTTTCAGGACATAAATAAAAAAACAGGTAACGGGCTTTCATCTCCCATTTCTCTTAGCTATTGCTGTATCCACCCACATGGGGAATACCTGTTGTGTATGGCAGACAGGAGAGGAGAAGTAATGGGAATAGGGTGGAATTAGAAGTAGTTTGAAGGGAGAAGTTAGAAGACAAATTTTTTAAATCATTGTTTTACAAATTTATGTCTTAATGGGAGCTCTGAGACTGGGTCTTACCATCCAACATGCAGATAAAGTATCATAATCCTCCTTTATACAAACATATCATAAGTATGTATAATAAAGGAAGAGGGGGAAGAAGAAAATATGTGAAAATGCGAAGAGGCAAAAGGGCTGAGTGTAAACAAATTAATGAAGAAAACAGGAGATGAAGGTAATTTCTTACTTAAGATGTTGCATTTTCAGTCCTCCCTTTCTACTTTAATTTTTCTGGGGAAAAATATTGCTGTTGAAACCTGTGATCTAAAAGGCATTTTTATCACTGCCGAGTAAATGCAGATTTATTTTTCTTTATTTCTGTGAATATCAACATTAAAATGATGCTTCCACCCAGCCTGAAAGAATTCCCCATGCCAGGCCCCATTCAAGGGATTGAAAGACATTTAAACATACTGTTGATAGAAGAGATTTCTGTCAGAGTTGAAGGTGGCTGATTTGGTTAGGTGGTGGCAGGTGGGCCTGACATCTTTCCTGAAGAACAACCAGTTCCTTCCTTGTATAAAGAAGGAGAGAAGACTGCCTGCCTTAGAAGTTATAGGTGGCTGGAAACTGAAGAGATGTGTTTATCTTTGGCTACAAAATCCTTTTGGCCATTGCACGGGCAGGCCATGGATTGGACAGTTGATTGTTCTGGACGCCTGGATGACTGCGAGTACCTAAAGCCTTCCATGATTTGTCACCAACTTGGAATTTGCATGGGATGGGATAGGAGGAATTATAGGTCAGCACTATGACAGCTGTTTAATGGTCTGGGGAAATAGAAATGTTGGGTAGAGTCCAGTTTCCGAAGGGTCGTATGTCAGCCCTGCAGATCCTGCCATCCCAGATGACACTAATTGCACCCTTTATGGCAACCTCAGCAGAATGGGCAGGGATGGGGGAAATCTTGGAAGTTAAAGCTGAGGTGTGCTGGCAGGATGGCATGGCAGAAGGTTAGAGTTGTTTCCTTTGCTGTAGTTATTTCTGTAGAAAGGAGTGCTCAGGCTCCCGTGTGCTGCCCTGGGAGTGTCACTTTTGCTGGACTATGAGGTGTAGGCAGGTGTCTTGGTTGATGTCCTCTGTATCTGCTGTCTGGGGAGTGAACTAGGTAAAATACCTGGAGCAAAGTCGGGGTGATGCTTAGGTGTCCAGACAAAGGTGGGACCATTTGCTTTTATTTTGGGGGGCAATGGAGTGGTGGGCCGCAGTTACAGGTGTAAAGCAGAGGTTTGGTTTACAACCCTTTAAATGTTCAGGTTAGTTTGTCCAAGGTGTGTGATAGTAAAAGGGGGACACTCCCCACAGACTCCATAACTCATCCATATGCACCATGTCCTTAGCATTGGAAGCATTCCTTCTCCTGCAGAGAGCAGTGCTACTCACTTAACCTGCACAGGGAGCTTCCAGGACTTGTGAGCAGGTGGGAAGGGGCAATATGGACCACTACTTACATTTATAATGTTCTGATAACTGAATGGAGCAGACGATGCATATGGTCTCTGTTTAAACCTTTGATCCAAGTATTTCTGCTACAGAGAACAGCAGAGCTGAGAGGTTGGGAAGTTGTTGGATTGGTCATTGCAATTTTATAAGAGGAAAGATGATGGATGACAAAGACTTGGGAGTATTTGTTGCATGCAGAGTGTGATTGTTTTCATAATGCAAATAGAGGCTTTCAAATGGGCAGTGTGTGAAAGAAGTTCCCCATTTTTATTTGAATGAGACTCATGGCAAGAAACTATACTGCTTTGTCTTTCATTGGAATGGCATTTATTTTCTCAAATGATGCCATGGATTCAACAATTATCTGGGAATGCCTATACTGTGAGATTCCTAGATTTTAATATTGATCAATTGAATTCACATATAGCTTTATTCTAGAAGTCCTTAGGCTTCAAATTTGTAGCACTTATGTGCTATTTTGTACAGGTATGCGTAGTCATATGCTTAAATGAGGATTGGTTTTGTTTGGTAGGGGTTGGTTGGTTTGTGGGAGTTTTGGGAGTGCAAGGGGACAGGCAGTCTTCCAGGGAACAAGAAAGTCTCTGTTCAACTCTTTCATTCTTTGTGTCTGAAGTTTTCAGGTTGTTGTTTACAAACTGTTTCTGCTGAAAGAAGCCATTACGTACAAAAGTGTAAATGTTCTGCTTCAGTGTTTTCAGAATAAAATATTATAGAAATGCTGAAACAGCTTGACATTTTTGAAATTCAGAGATGAGTTGGTCTAAATTTAGAATGAAGAACAAACAGCCTTTCCTTTCTGCTATCTATTCCCATTTCCATCAAAATCCCACCTAAAAAAATCCAGCAAGCTTTCAATATAGTTAAATAACATGAAGAGAGAACTTTTGGAGGCGCTGGACATAATTTTCACTTTAAAAAGCCATTGAATTGGCTTTTTGATACTTTATAGAAATTGATAATTTTAAATAACTTGGTTTGAGTCAATGCAAATGGCATTCCCTTGATTTCTCAGTTTTGTGCTGGACTGAAGACTTGGCTATTTTCCCAGCTGTGGTTGCTGTCAGGTGGAAGTGAAACACTTCAGTAAAAGTTTTTGCAGGACTCGAGACTTGAATAATGTGCAACTCTGCTGCTGTGAGCAGCACCATTGAACCTGAGAAAATTTTGTACTTTTAGGCAGATGGGGTCAAGATTTTATAAACTTGGTAGAGGAACTTAAATGGGACTGTTTACAAAAGACATCAAATTTGGCATTTCATGTCGGTTCATTGTTTATCTTTAGAGAGAAGTAGAAGGTTAGTTAGGCCTCAGAGACCTTGTTTTCCTATTTTTTGGCTGGAATAAAAGTGCCACACTGAAATACCTGTGGGCCCTAAAGTAAATACTTGAAGATCCTATGCAAAACAATCTTAACATGACTTATTTTGATCTTCAAAGCTCTAATAATATTTTTAACTCTCATCAAAAATACAATCCACTTCCTTTTTATTTTAAGATTAGATACTTTTGAGCAACCCTACAGTAATAAACCTCTATGTGAAGCAAATATTAGTCAAAAAAAACTCTGCTTTAGAATAGCTCCACAACAAAAAGCCAGTTAATCTGAAAAGTGTCATCTGAGTGATGAAGTGCCAACACATTAGGAAGAAGGCAAATATATTCTTGGTTTTGGCCATAGCATAACTATTAGTAGTAATATAACTTTCAAAATAATTGTAATATGTTTTGGTACATATGGGGGGGGGCAGGGAAAGCCCACTGAAACACTGTCCTTCAGTGAGTTCTTATTTTCCAGTCATCTCTGTCCTCCTTTAATGATTGCCCAGCTCTTTAAATACTCTGTCATGGTGCTGTATTACTTTTTCCTCTGTCATGTTAGTTCCAGTGACACTTGTGACCTGCCATAGGACTCCAAATCCAGAACACTTAACGTGAGTCCCCTCAGAGTCACGCTGTGCACAGGGCAGTGGGGTTTGATGGATGTGCTGCCATGAAATAAAATCTACCCACACCCAGCTGCAAATATGGAACAGTGTGGTCATGGCTCAAAATAATGGTCATAATTATTTGTGTTGGAAATTTCCCACACCATACAATTCTCTTCCTTACCATAATAAACATCTTGAACCTCAGTTTGGGGTTTTATTTTATCATGTCAACAGTTCTGAACCATAAAAATGAGTAGGTGCCAAAATCTTACGCAGCAGAAGATCCTAATGTTCCCATCTAATGTGACACTTAGGCTCTAAATGCTGAGCTTGTAGTGGTTTGCCTCTTTGAAACAATATTTTTTCACTAAATGGGGACCAGAGAAGAAGGCTGTGCTGTCTGTCACTGACAAAATGCTGTCAGATGCCTCCTGGCACTTGGTGCAAGTTGACGTCAAAACAGTAAATATTCCAGTGAGATGGAGACATGAGCACAGAGAAAAGAATGGAAGGGGTGGGACTGAAGGTCCTCCAGGGTTTTTTCTTTGACATGGAATACAGGCAGTGCCTGACAGCAAAAAAATTTGACAGAAGCAGTAGGGAGGTGTCCTGTTGGGAACTACATGCAGGTTGTTATGCCTTCACCTCCTTCTTTTCCAGCATGCTCCACCATGGAGCTGAGATTGAAATGGCTATTCTAGAGTGAATTCAGCAGCAGCTGCTGAGACTTCCAGCCTTGGGGAGCCCCAAATCATGGCTGTGGTAAGGCAGGGCCAGTTCACCAGCCGGGCTCATGGGCAGATGGCATCTCCTGGGCTCCTGGGTTCTGCTGAGAGAGCCCCAGTTGTGTTCCTTGCAGTTAACTCACTATGGCTGCTGTACTTGGTGCCCTCTGCGGTGCTGGTGGACTCTGGCAGAATCATCTCAAGACTTGGAATCCATTTTTTAAGAAAATAAATTTTGAAAGGATCATTCCAACATTAACAAAAGCAAGGAGAAAAGCTGGTCCCAGGTCAAGATGTGCTGGTCTTTCAGGAAGAGTTTACGGATGGATCCAGGGGAGCCCCTTGTGCTGATCCATGACTCAGGGAGGTGCTTTGTGGAGGAAAGGGCAAGGCAAGGGAGGAGGCCGTAGCTCTGGAGCGGTGCCAGCGTGCCGATAATTTCAGCTCTTGCTGACGGGGCTGTGATCTCTGTTGGAGCCACGTGTGGGTCACTCTCCTCCCTCCTGCCTGCACAACAGGGAAGTTACTGCTGCAGAGCCCTGGGGATGGGTAGCCATGGCAGTGGGAGCAGCTGCCCAGGCCTGCGCGGAGGCGGCCGCTTCCTGCGGGCTGGCTCCAGCTCCGCACGGGAAGAGCTGGGCTGTTACTGCATGCCGCTGCCAACAGATTGATGATGAGGACTAACCTTGGCCCTCAAGATGCCATTTTCCTTTCTCACTTTCCATTTTTGACCCTGGCTGCAGTGGGACTGGACTGCCTGGCATGCCCAGGGCTGCAGTTCCCAGTCCCTACGCAGCTGCCAGGCCGCGGTGCGGGCCCATGGAAACCAGGCCGTGCAGCCTGATGTGCTGGTGGCCAGTCCTGCCTGCAGCCACAGGGCACACAGGCCATGCATGGTGGAGATGGCTCACTGTGCTTCCAGGATAAATTATAACCACCTCACAGACCACGCACTTCTTACTGAAATCAAGTCCAGTTTGAGTCTCTAAGCTGGAACAGAATGAATAGCCCACATCTATGGGGAGTGTGGGCCAGCCAAAGGCTTAAAAACCAAAGCAGTAAAAAAAACCACAACCCAAAACATAGCCAAAGAACTCTAAAGCAACTCTGCTTTGTGTCCAGAGACTGAAACATAATTTGAAGTGACTTGCTCAAAATCCCTTCATGGTGTGGGCAGCTAAAGCCATTGGGTATTTTGTTTACTTGTCTATAGAACATGTTTCTGTTGCGTCCTGGCACCGCATGCTGCTGCTTGTTTAAACATGCCTGGGAGAAGAGCCAGTGTGAAAACACTTTTTGAATCAATAAATGTAGTTGTAAAATTGAACAAACACTCCAGATAGGAACAGTTCAGGATCTTCAGGATCAAGATGTGATTCGGGGTTTTTTTTGTTTGTTTGCTGTGGGTGTTTTTTGTTTAGGGTAGGGTTTTTCAGTGAACTGGGGACCTCTTTACCTTCCATGGTATTCAGGAAAATATGCCTAACCATGAATGGAAACAAGCTGAGGGAAAATCCAGACTGAAGAACACATTTAGTGTCTTGGACCTGTTTTTATTAGAATCAGTGCTGCTGCTTGATAAATTAGTTAACTAGCTGGAGTATGACTACATTGTTACTTTATTTTTAAAGTGGTTTGCAAATTTTTAATATGAAGTGTCAAGGCTTCTGAGGAAAGATTAAATGAAAGATTTTATTTGGGTAAAAGCAGCTTGTACTCTTTGAAAACAAACTATTTTAAAACTGATTAATTTTTAGAGTATCCTGGAGTAAATTATTCTTGTGCCATTTTTACTGAAATTATTTTATTGAATACTTCTCTATTTATTTTTATACAGTCTCTACACTGATAGCAATTCTAATGTAAATTACTAATGTATGGTAAAGTTTCTCTCAAAAATTTCCTGACACTCTTCAGAAGAAACTTCAAACCACTAAAATATAGGTAACTTCATGTTTTACGAGTTCTAAATTAAGAGAACTGTGAAATGGATTTTGAATCTGTGAAGCCTTCCACAGTGAAAAGGGTCAGTTGCTAGACAAATCTGAATTTTTTTCTTTGTGTTTTTTTTTTTATTATTCCTCATTAGAATCTGTTCTGATTTTTGCACTTGCTGTGGTACTTTCAGGTAACTGTGTTTGAAGCACTAAGGTTTGTTCTGCATTGAATTCACATTTTCCCATACTGAGTTCTGCATGTAAAAAATTAGGAATGCAAAGTAGAGAAAAATCAGGAGTAGTGTGAAGTCTCTGCAAACAAACTGCTATGTATGAAACAGAGCTAGCCAAATCCAAAAAGCAGTGCAAGACTTAGAGCTGTATCACAAATTTTTTTGAGCTACAAAATTCCTTCAAATTTTCTCCTACTGCACCCATAGGAAGGGGCTGGATGTTGCATGTTCTCACACTCACAGGGGGAGAGCACAGGCCAGATCTTTATGTGCAATATGAAGAAATAACAGCCTGGGAAATTAAACAAGGAATAAGTGAAGAAAAGTCTTACCTGTATAGCTGGTAGTGAATAGTCATCAAAATGCAAAATCCAGCCAGGCAGCTTGATTTCCCCACAGCCAAGCATCCTCCTTTGCGTTTTGCATAAATAAAGAAAAAATGTAAATTCCCTGCCCATAAAGAGCACTTTATTCTAAGAATGAGAACACCTTGGTCATCTGACAGCTGGAGCTGGAAGGTGTCCAACCCAATTGGTGCCTCTCCTGTGGAGCGTAGCACTCCTACAACACAGCGTGTTTTGGAAACAGCTCTTGATTAACAGTGTTTGGTGGAGTGGAAGCAAAAATAATTAGAAAATATTTTAAACCTCCCTCTGATTATAATCCATGGGCAATGATTTTAAACAACATGTCAGCTTCAACTATCTCATGGATGACTCAGACAAGGTAAGTTCAAGGGTAGAGATATCAGTGCAGCACCTGGTTCTGCTGTTAGAATGAGGAGGAGCTTGCTCCATCTTTAAACAAGCATGTGCTTTTTCCTGGGAGCTGTAACTTGTCTCTTCAGCGTGTTTCAAATGAGCACAAAGAGGCATTTAGCATGAGATCCTAAGGTGGTGAAAATAAAATCATGTCTGTGCTGATTTATCTCAGCTACTCCTGCCCAGCCCATGGGTTGGGCTTTGCAGAAGCTCTGTCACAACTCGGGTGGTTTCTGTGCATGGAGGTTTAGGCACTTGTGGACAGTTCTACTTGTGTGTGTGTGTGTGTGTGTGTGTATGTACAGCTCTGTAGTCTGAAGGCAACTTTTGGAAAAAGAAAAGATTTTATCCCAGAGCAATCCTAGTCAGTGGTCAAAGATAGTCTGTGTATTCTGGGAGAAGGAGGGGAAGCCAAGGAAACATCCACACTCATGAGAGTCCTCAGCCATAAGATTTGGATATAACTCCATATTTCTGCACCCTGACTGCTTCTAGGAGCAACTGATGACTCTTATGTAGCTTGAGCATAGAAGGCTCTTACTTGACATGCTGTGAAGCCTCACACTATGCATCAGAAGTGATTTCCTCTCACACTGTTTCTATAGGTTGAGTAGCTTTGGCTGATCCTGATTTGGTGAGTGCTGTTTTTTTCTGCTTCATTTCCCTTCTAAAAGATTCTGTGAGTACAACTGTTAACAAACTGGTTGTGAGGGCCTGTGTGAGTGGGTGCTGCATACTGGTGTCTTTCCACACAAGCATGAGTGTGCACAAGGGGAGATGCTCTTGTCATGAAACACTGATAGGAGACACAGTGAGGCTGCCTGGGGAAACCAGAGCTGCCAGAGATACTGTGGTTGTATCACCAATGCCCAGTGTGAGATCTTGGGAGATGCTAAGCTCTATAAGGTTTCTGCCTTGTGTGCAATTTCCATTTTTACTTAGTTTTATTTATACATCCCATTTCACGGTGGCTGCCACATAATAAAGGTTTAGTCTCCTGTGCTATTCCTTGGTATTTGAAGTAATTTGATGCCTGCTCATATTTATGTTTATTCTACTGATTACTGTTTCTCAGAGTTGTAAGAAGTTGTGGGCTGGAGTATCTTCCTGAACTTGCCAAGCTATACTTGAACCTGTGGGCATCCTGGTTTATTGATTGGATAAGGTTGGTGTATGGATTGTGTATTGTTTGGTCTACAGAACAAACACACTGCAATTATGGAAATAGATTAATTCATCTGCCTTTTCTCCTTGCAAGGCTGTAATATCATGGCAGTTCTTCTTCTTCCTCATGCAATAACTCTGTATTCTCTGACTACTGCCTGGCCAGAGAGGGCTTTAAACACAGAAATCTGCTTTTCAGACTAGCTTTGAGCAGCCTGGAGCACTTTCAAATATGCACTGACTATAATCAGTTACATGGTTGTATACCTGCTTTTTATACCTAAGCTGTGAGGAAAGGCTGGGAGGGAACTGCCAGCTGGTGATTCTGTAAATGGTCCCAAACACGCCTTAGATGCTCCTGTTATTAGTACCTGGCTCAAAATTAGATGTCTTCACACAGTGACCTATGACTTGACCCTGTCATATTTTTACCTTCAGAGACAAGTATAAGAAGTTGTGTCTAAAGGTTTCCAAGAGGGCTTAGTCACTGGAGTGCTTGAATGGAGCCCTGCTGACATTTGTTCTGCCTTTTTCTTTCCAAGGCAGAAGACATGTTACCTTCAGTCAAGCAAGCCTCTGGCTTATTCTCCTCCACCTGTTTCACTCCCATGTAAAGTAACTAACCACTTCAATAATTTTGGCAAAGCAGCCTGAGGGGAGCTATGTTACTGAGAAAATGCCCCCTAAAGCTCCTCTCCACTTCTGGATCCTGCAGATACAAACACAAAGAATCTCTTAGAAGATGTGTGAGTTTGAGACTGACTCTTCTCTTGTAATATCCAGATTAACTTCCATTGCTCTGATCTCACTCTCAAGAAAATTAAGAGACTCATTTCTCACCCTCACTGCAATTTTTTGCTTGTCCTGTTCTTCCTCTGCCTGTTGCCAGTTTAGGCTGTAAGCATTTGAGGCACAGTTTGTCCACATGATGTGTTTGTGTAACACCCTGGCCTGTGGTTACATGTCCACATCTGTGCCCAATCTGCAGAGGATATTGGTCTGTTATAGCTCCCAGCTGCTGGCCTGGCTTCCCACCTCAAGCTGCAGAGAATCCTGATTTTATTGCTCTTCTGGTCCCAATTTCAATCCTGGTACTTGCCAAGATGGCATCTGCCATATTTTTACAGAGCAGGACAAAACTGGCCCTGTTAACTGCAAAAAATGTTATGGCAATTAAAACAAGAAGAAAAGCAGAAAGTGAGAGTCCAGCCTGGGAGACCTGACTTCGCTGTAAGTCACTCATGGCAGTGTGCATCAGCTGCTCTGCCAAGTGGTAGTTTTTCCAGCATCCTTCACTACTCTTTTTCTTCCCCCCTTATCAGCATTACACGGCACTTATAGGAATTCCCTCCCCTTGCCTCTGATGCTTTCAGACATCAGCTCATCCCCAGCCCCTTCTGACGGGCAGCTCCTTTTATGTTTGCTCTCTCAGCCTTACCATTTCAACAGAGCAGAATGCTGGTGTTGGTTTTCTCACTGGGAGTGACTCAGAAAGGGGATTTGTGTGTGGCTGGGTGCCAGGGAAGAAAACACACTGTCAATGTACATTAGTGCAGTGCCAAGCCCTTTCTGGGCACAGTAACTTTCCTCTCAAGGCTGCTGCATACCAGGAGGGGCAGACACACTGAATAGGGGAGAAGAAGAAACATAGGAGCAGCTCATGCTAAAAACTGACCTGGCAAACTTGGATAACTACCTGCCTTGTTTCTGGCACTTGAAAGGTGCTTCTCTAGAAAATAAATAAAGGTCTTTGTTGTTGTCTGATGATTGTTCATGTCCTACCTGGTAAATACTGTGCCTGCAGATGTCATAAAAAATACCTTTATTATCTTGTACATGAACACTTGTGTAGCATCCTGGAATTGCTTTTAGGTGGAAGATAAGTTAAATTACCCAGATGAGAAAAAGATATTTTATGGTGGTAAAAGGCTGTTTCTCCAAGTCCAGTTCTGTGCCCCTGTCACACAGCCTTAGAGACTCCTGAGTGGGTGGATAGTAATAGGAGGAAGGGAATGAAGTCTGGAAGCAAACTGATCTGCAGGACAGCCAAAGCATGGGAATTTTGCCTGGTGTTTTTGACAGGTTTTTACCCTCCCTGTGTGTAAGTTCCACATTCAGAACCCACTGCTGGGATGTTAATTATGTTCTAGCATTGTGTAATGTGGTATAGTTTCTTACTGGGAGATGTGTATTTAAAGAGCAAGGTAATTCATCTGGGAACCACCTGCTACCATTATATGGACACCTGGCCTGACCTGCTCGAGGACCTGAGATCTGTGAATTATGGGAAGTATAGCTGAGTCTAATACTGAGCTATTTCTAGTCTTTGGGATTAGTCCATTCAAATTCAGGTTGTGAGTGTTTGGCACTCTGGGCCAAATTCAGGTACTCTTATAAACACTGTTTAGTGTCTTCCCTTCTCAAGCAAGGGTGTGTTCTGTGTGTGTGACCTGGCCAAGCCTCCCACCCACACATAATATGCAGCATCACTGCATCACTGACAGCCCCAAGGGAACAGTCATCAGGAAAAGGACATGTTTCTGGAACAGGATTAACTTGTGTTTCCAAAGGTATCATTTGTGGTGTTTGCAGATGTGAGAAAGACAAGGCCAGAAAAGACAAGATGGTATTTTTCACTGAGCTCTGCTGGAAAGAGGGAGGAAAATGGGGCTGTTCATCGGTGCCTTATGGCTCACAGGCAGCAGAAGTGAGGCTCTATGCTCAGACTTGGGTTTTTTTCTCACCTGCACCATGGAGATATATAACCTTCAACCAGCTGATGAACCTGAGCTTGCACATCTTGAGAAAACCATATTCTAACATTTGCCAGCTTCAGGAATGAAGAACCTGAATTACATTTCCAAAGTTCTTAAAAATCCTATGGAGGGAAATTGCCATGAACATTCCTAAATAGAGAGTCCTTTGATAAGGGCATGTGTGTGAAACTGGTTTGCTTAGATTTAAAACAAACATAAAGACAGGTAGTCTGTTATGTCCAGCAAACAGAGGAGTGGAAAAAGAAAGCAATGTTAGTACCAGTGGATCTTAGTGGTGTAGACTGTGAGCTACCAATGCTGTCCATGTAGGTGACTGAGAGAGCTGAAGAGAGGGATGGCTTCACTTGACTACAAAGTGTTCAGGACCCTTCTGCAAGAATGGTAGGGATGAGATGTGTGCCAGCTTGGAGGAGATGTTCTCTGAGGGAGACAAGGGATGTTCCATACTAAGCCAGCAGGCTGGGGATAGGAGAGGGACGGAGAGGACAGAAGGAGCCATGCATAAGTACTGCAGATCCTTATAGATCAAGAGAAGCATAATAATTGCAAATAGCAGATTCTCAGTTGCTTCACACAGCTGTGAATACTTGTCTCTGAAACCAGCCATGAGATTAAAGTGTGCGAGAAACAGCAGTTTTCCAAAACTGTTCTCCAACACATGCAGAGAGGAAATGCACAGTGTGTTTTAGAAGCTGGCTGAAGGAAATGTTCTTAACTTTTTTTCCTGCCTTTTCCCCTAGTGGCTTCTTTCCTTAACATCCCAGTCTTTTAAGGAAAACTCATGTTCTAATGTAAAATTTTAGCTGCTCTCTATTTTTAGAAATCATAAAAACAAGTCTAATAACCAGGGAATTATGGTGATCAGGAAGCTCAAATTGGCTTTGGATATCAAGCAGAAATAGATGTGGACTTAACCAATGCAAAATCCCATAAAGTAGGTTTCTTTTCCTTTTTTGTCTTTTCCTGGAACTATTATGACTTCAGGAGTTTGGGATCATGTATAAATAAACCTGGCCAGCAGACTTGGCCAGAGGTTTGGAAAGATCATTTCTTGAACTTTTTTTAAAGAATTACTAAAATTAAGATATAGAAGTTTTACTGATATCTGCAAAGCATTAATGTGTGAATTTTTTATTATTTTGAAGCTTCCCAAATACAAAGCTAGGGTTCAGTAGTTATTGGCAAAACAAGTTCCACTCAAGAGGAAAAAAGAAAGCATTAAAAAAATAATCCTTGAGGGATAAACAATTGGAACAAGAGTAGTCAGATGATAAAAATGAGGCAAAAGCAGTAAGTGAGCTGGCTTTTGGTAAAGAGTTTCCTAATTGCTGGCTTCTTGGTCTATCTAAACTCAAGGAGCTTCAATGCTCGAGTCATTTAAAGCCAGACTGCCAAAGCATTGGAGAGCAGATAAATACTGTGCAGGATTTAGAGGGAGGATAAATGCTGCAGGAGGTTCCTCCATTTTTAAGTTGGTATCAGAGACCTGCTCCTTGGTACAGCTTTTCTCAGTCTTAACAAAAGGCTGAATGGGATGCTGACCAGCCAGGAGGCCTTTTGCCTTACCTGGTAAAAGAAAGGTCCTGTGAGTGCATTAAACTTTCAGCTTGCAGGACTATGGATTCTAACTCGACAGGGATTCTGGTCTGTAGGAGCTAGTAAAGCATGCACTGTATGAAAAGGTTCCTGTGTGAGCAGCCACAGATAAAATGTGAAGGAAGATACCAACCAGCAGTGATTCCAAAAGCACCAGGAGGGCTGGGCTGCAGCAGGACCCAGGCTGTGTTATGCCAAGTATATGTGCAGACATTGGAAATCTGGAATCAAGCCCTGGCCCCAAACTAGGAAGCCCAGGGATGAATTCTGCTTTCCCACATCCTGTAATATGCTCTTGGCCACAAAATTACTGGCTGAAATAGGAACAGAAGCCAGTCAATGCTCTGCCTATTGTCCCCTTAGCTGGTTTATTTTGTTGGAGTTTTTTCACGGCAGGCCCAGCTTGAGATGTTTCCACACAATTTTGTATATGAGGTTTTATAGGTGAGATTTTTGGGCAAGCACCTGCTTTTTTAGGTTTTAAAAGAGCCTTGGAGGCTCCTAGGTGGATCTAAAGCATGTGTGACAGCAGAGACCTGAGTACTTAGAGTAGTTGATGGGTACAAGCACACACTGATCTTCTGAGTCCTGAGTGCCACTGAGGTACAGCTCAACTGACCCCTAGATGAGGAGGAGACTATTTATACATATGCAGTGGAAAAGAATAGATTGTACTGTATGTAACAGCTCTGCTAAATATTTGAGTTATAAATATAGTCATTCCATTGGGTCCTTCCTCCAAAATGACACCTCCTTGATGAAAGCTGTAGTCATGTCAAGGTCTGCAGATCAAAGTCATATATAGAAAGGTTAGACCAAAGTTAAATTTGGAGAGAAAGTTCCTATGTGGACACGTTCAAAAAGGCTAAATCAGGTAGTGGCTTCTTCTCTTTAGTTAGTGTTCAGAAATACCTGGAGAAAAGTTGATTGTGTATATTCAATGGATTGAGACAAAAGGATAACACCAAAAGCATCACTGTCTATTTTACAAGTGGGCCTGGCCTGACTGAAAGGGTCCATTGGTAATGGAAATCACTTAAATGTCCTGGTATTTCCACATCTCTGGCCAGCTGATACATGTTCCCTCAAATGCAGACATAGCCTTGAGTGATAGACCAACTTGTTTAAAGAAGCTTTGGCTGATAAGTAGGAAAGGACCTTATGGCAGCTGGTGCTCTTATACTGGCTCTTTGTTGCAAAGGCCTCCTCAGGTAAGGATTAGCTTCTGATTCATCTTTTTTGCTTCCAGTATTCACTGCAGTATTTGTGCCATAAATTCATACACCATGGAGTCAGCCCTGCCAAATACCCTCCAATGAATGGCCCTTCTGAGGATTTTACTTTTCTTAAAACCCAAATCCACTTTTTACTTCCCCCCCTCCCCCCCATGGAATTCCATCTTTCTTGGTAAGGTTTTTAACTGAGAATGGGAGTGATGAGTGGGCAGCAGTACCCAGTACTGCTGGCTTCAGAACCAGTGTCTTGCTGGGCCATGGATACCCTCTAGAGGGCATTGGTCACACGCACACATCCCTGCACACAGGTGCCCATGGATGCAGAGACCCTATCTTCCAGATTCTGAAGTGGTTGGCAGGTAGTGGTAAAGAGAGTTTTGTGGCTTCCTTGTCTTGAAAGGTGCCAGGCAAGCTGAATTTCAGCTCTTAACCGATATAATATGGATAAAGTGTAAGGCTTTGGGACCTCTCAGCCCTTCTCCAAAAACAAATTGCAAACCTAATGAAGCACATCAGGTGATGTGGCTCTGTTAGAGTAGAAGCCAAGATTTTCAAGAACCTGTGTTTTACTCCTGCAGTGTGTGTGCAACATGAGTTGGACAGATGTCATCTGTGTGCTCCTCTTTATGCTAAGCAGAGCAAGAAGTCCCAGGGTGACCAGCACAGAACTGCTGAGTCCTGCTACAAATCTGAGTATCTCTTGAGAGTGTCTTTCATACCTAAATTGCTGAAGAGGTTTTGAAGTCCTTGGTATGTACTTGATCCAAGACTAAGGAAAATGAATAGGTGCATCGTCCTAATAACAGTAGGATCATTGGCCTCTGCTCTTGTTAGAGAGTAGGGCCATGGTGTATTTATACAACATCAGCATAAAAAGTATTTCAAACCCCATAGAAGGTAGTAGGCATCCTTGCTTCACTGAATACTTTGGTAAGAGTGTGCTTCAATCAGTCCCCAGGTCAGAACATGCCTGAAGTTTCAGAAGCCTATGTCCCATGTCCCCTGGGATTTGTCTTCACTTTGAACTGTGCTGGCCTATCCTTCATGCCTTTGTGTGTCAGAATGTCTCACTTTTTCATTGCCTGTTTCTAGACACTTTCCAGGCTTGCCACGGGGTTGAAACATGATGTTTTGGGCAGGATAAACTGTTGCTAAGAATAGAAGCTTCACTACTTAATACAGTGATGAATTGAACAAGACTGCTGGACAGCAAAGAACCAAGCAAAGAGAGATGCCAGCAGTTTCAGTAGTTCTTACCAGCTCTAATTACTGATATCAGTTTATATCCAGATGGATCAATCTGGCCCCCAGGCCAAAACTATTCTTTGCAAAATCCAGAAGAAGGCAATGAAGTTGTGCCTTGGATGAATCTCACGCCTCTGCAGACTGCTTTGCCGTTGGCAAGGTCTGTCTGTTTGTCTTGCGTGTTGGCCTTAGGTCTGTCAAACCACATGGCTGGATCCTGCTCATTTCTTAATGGAGGAGGGTAGAAAAGGCCCAGGCCACCATTGAGGGTGTATATTATGGACACCTGAGAATCCTGGAGGGAAGATTTGGTGGAAAGAGGATTGCTGTTGTGGGAATGATTGTTATCTCACATGGGGAAAGCAGGGTGGGAATGCACCTGCTAGTGCTACTCGGGATGTGGAAGAGAGGAAGGAATGTGAAATTGTGTGGTGGTTTGGGGAAATTGAGATGTCTAATGATTGCTGATGATAGCAATTGCCTTTTCCTAGCAGATAAGCCAGTTCCAGATTGCTGGCTGAGTGCAAAGACAGTGTCTAGTCTGATTTTCAAATCTCTAAATGTCTCTTGCTTCCTCTCCAAGTTTTATTTAATCTACCAAGCATGTATTTTGAAGGAGCCATCCCATCCAGAGGAAGAGTAACTCTGCAACCTGTTAAGTCCTGGTAGAGCTTGCAAGGACAGTTCTTTCTCACTTCTGACCTTACAGTCCTTCCATAGGGGTGGGCCAGGAAAGCATTTGACCTCCATTCTCGGGCTGACAATGGCTGTGCTCTGTTAATTCTCTGGGCGACAGCCATTCCCTAAAGAGAACATTTTTGTGATTAAGGCTAGCCTAATCTAGCTAAAGTTTTCTGCTATGAATATTTTAAATTGCAGATCTCTCACATGGTGTAAGTTGACATGGTAGTATCCAAGCTACACAATCTATCAGTTTTAAGTGTTTGCTTCTTGGATTCATCTTGATTTACAAAAGATCTGTGAATTTTCCTCTTGACTTTCAGAAGCTGGCTTTGGATTCACAGAATGGGCAAGTTTGGAAAGGGCCACAGTGCATCATCTGGACCTACCTCCCTGCTCAAGCAGTGTTATCACAGAGCACATAGGGTTGTGTCCAGACAGTTCTGGAATATTTCCAGTGAGGGAAACTCCACTCTCTGTTCCAGTGCATGGTAATCCCACAGTAAAGAAGTTCCTGCTCATGTTCAGGACTTCTAGTTCCTCAGTTTCTGCCTCTTGTCTTGTTGCTTGGAACTATGGTGCAGAGCCTGGTCTACCCTCTTGACACCCTCCCAGCAGACACTGACAGACATTTGTCATTCCCTTTGTCATCTCTTCTCCAGGCTGAACAGGCCCTGCTCCAGCCTTTCTTCATAAGAGTTGTTTTTGTGCTCTCATCATCTTTATCACCTTCCATGAGTCTCATTCCAGGAGCTCCATGTCACTCTTGTCCTGAGGAGCCCAGAACTCGACACTTTGCTTGTGGCCTCCCCAGGACTGAGTAAAGGGCAGGATCACCCCCTTGACCTGCTGCCAATGCTCTTCCTGATGCATCCCAGGATTGGCCCCCAGGTCCCCCATTGTCCTTCTTGACCCACAGGGCACTGCTGGCTCATGGACAGCTCTATGTCCACCAGGTCCTTCTCCCCAGAGCTGCTTCACAGCAGGTCAGCCCCAGCCTATGCTGGTGCCTGGGGGCTTTCTTCCTCAGGTGCAGGATCTGCATTTGCCTGTGTTGAACTTCAGGCAGATCTCTGCCCGTCTCTCCAACCTGTCGTGTCCTTCTGAAGGGCTGCACAGCACAACACCAACATCACAGCAGTTGTTTTTTCATGGTTTCTCTGTGAACTACAAGGTTGACACCCTCCTAGGAGCAGCTATAAAATCAGAGTGAAAAAGAAGTCAGTCCCCTTACTAAAAACTAGATCATCTTCCCTACACTTCCACTCTTGCTAAACACTGGGCTTTTCTGCACCTAGGATTTAATTTCTACTTGGCCTTTTGTAGTAAATGTGGCCCAAAATAATTGAAGGTCATTCACTATTTCACAGGGCTTTAAAAGAAACCCTTGCTTGAGGACCCAATCCTATTTTCAGACACCACACCATGCTGTCTGTGGACAGGAGTGATGGAAGAGAGCAGACACTTGGCTCCAGAACAGTACTTGGCACCACTGCTGGATGCAGAAGTGCCAGTCTGCAGGGAAAGGAGGAATGACACCCCTAACCCATGGAGGGTGGCTCTGCCCTCCCTTGCCCACCTGGGTGACACAGGATAACTCCTGAGGTGTAGGACAATAATATGGCTGAGTTCAGATAACTGGAATGGAAGAGCGTTTGCCCTGTCCCACAAGAGAACCATCTTTGGTGACAAATCTCCATTCCCCTTTGGAAAAGTTCATCCCTTCACACTATTGTCTTGGCTTGTGTCAGAATTATTTTTCTGTTCATACCCAACTTGCAGGGGATGAGAAGGGGGGAAAGGCAGATTTAATCACCAAATCAGCTCCTACCTCAGCTACTTTTTGCTTTTAAGGAAATGAAGACATATTTATGTGCAGAGGTAATCCAGAAATGTGAGCTCCTGCCAAGACATTTATTTACACAAATTTTGAGGGAGGTGATATTTGTGGCCAAAGCTTTGCCAGCTACCTTACATTAGAAGAAAGGTGGCAAGCGCTGATACCATCAAGACAAAAGCTCACCACCATCAAAACCAATATTCCTTGTCTCCCTTCTGAGCTTGGAAGCACACAGGGCAGTCTGTACTCACCTAGACTTGTTGCTGCAAGTAATGCTATGAGTTGTTGTCCAGCTGAGATGGAAAAGTATTTAAAAACACCTTTTGAACTGTTTCCCTTCCATTCTGGCTAGTTTTTTCAGTGTGACTGTTTTTGTTTAAAAGGAAAAAAAAAATAAGAGAGAAATCAAAACAAAGAGAAAGTTCTGTTGCACCGGAAGCATGAGCAGGGCTGTTGACTTTCTGCCTGAGTCCTGTATTTTATAACCATGAGAAATTGTTCCTTTTTCACCGTTGCTTGTCTTGATGTGTGGGAGCAATTAAATAGGAAATGTGTTGCTGTGCCTAAACAGACATTTGACATATTTCAGAGACTTTTGATAACTTGCTAGAAATGTTTTGCTTTCTTTGGGTTGTTTGGTTTTTTTTAATTGGTAAATAGCAGGAAAATGGGATCTACACAATCATCTTTTTTAGTATTTTATCACTGCTGTAATTAAGTTCTGGAAAACTGACGTGTTTTAACAGCATATTTCTTGATATTTATTAGCTATTTCATTTACCAGGTACTTTATTTGTTCAAGTACCTTACAACTGAACTTAAGAAATTATTGACATCCTCCTTGTGTTGCCACTGGGAGAAATATTTATAATGTAGCAACAAAGACCTATGGGTTAAGTTTTATGGGGTGCCACTGGCAGGTAAAATCACTAAACAAGAGTTTTGCTTCACCAGTCCCATCAATTTTAGTGGAATCCAGCATATCCTCTAGAGAAGCTGCTGGAATTACAGAATTCTTCAAAATTAGAATAAATCTGTGATGGGCCTTACCTACTGCCTTTGTTCTTAGACACCACTCTGTGGGCTCAAGCAGTCAGTAAAGACCCAAGACCTTTACCTGTTCAAGAAAAAAAAACCAAAACAAAACTAGATTTAGCACTGAAGTGAGGAAAAACTGTGACTGAAGTTTCTTCTGGACACCAAGACTTTGAAGACAAATTAGACAGCAGCTCTGGGGCTAAATAATAAACTATATTCCCTTGCTGACCTCAGCTTCTTGAAGTCATCTCTCAGCATAAACAACTACAGGAAAAGCCACTTGCCCAATAGGAGTCTGTGCTTACTAAATCAGCATCTGTCCTCGTGCCCATTGCTTCCTTTTTGGTAAATTGAGGAACAAAACACTTTGGAAAAGGCACTTTGCTGGAAGCTGAAGTTGCCTGAAAAAGGCAATGGAAGTTCATTCTCAATGCCTGAGATGTGCAAACTACTCTGTGCTTCATAAATGTAGCACAAAAATTTCCAGCTCTTCCTTATGTCAGGCTCATTTTCCTAGCTCATCTATATGAGCCTGTATCTGCAGATTCTATAAAGGCAAAAACTACCATTTAGGAAGTGGGGTTTGCTTCTCTGAAGGAAGTAAGAGTTGATTTCCTAATTTTAGTGTCACCCATTATTTAGTTTGT
The DNA here is from genome assembly GCA_013399455.1 of Anthoscopus minutus. Taxonomy (NCBI): domain Eukaryota; kingdom Metazoa; phylum Chordata; class Aves; order Passeriformes; family Paridae; genus Anthoscopus; species Anthoscopus minutus. Next base: position 152,223 of record VWYI01005147.1, read on the forward strand.
TTGACATATGATGATAGCTGGAAAACACAGAGGTAGCTGTGCAAAAAGATGGCATGAGAATGCTATTGCCAAAATATATGGTTTCATCTTCAGAGAATTTTCTTTATTTTTCATCTCTATTCATCCTAAATGCTTAAAAAATATAAATGCTTTCAATTTTTTTTCAAAATGTGCAGTATTTAATTGACTGTTATTCTGATAAAAAAATGTCAACTATGTACTGTAGCACTTCATGAGAAAAGAATGGCACTGAAATCAGGGAATGTTCAGAAGACTTTTAGCTCAGAAGAAAAGTTTAATAAGCAGGAAAAATTGTTTCTCATCAGAATAGGAAGCAAAAGTTGAAATTTTGAGCCATATAGTTGAAAAATATTCTGAGAAGGTTTTCAAATAAGAAACAACATAAAATATCAACATTGGTTACCAAAATAAAGGTGTCCAGTATGCCAAATAACACTTTTCATTTTGAATTGACATTTTGAAATGAAAAACATTTCCTATTGAGATGCTGGCTTTTTGCTCCAAATAACTGTCAATTGAAAAATTTAATAAAAATTGATATTCTTTGTTTAGGAAGACTTTAGTTCAGCCTGACCTTTGCTCTCTGAGGAAACTTGTTTTATTCTGAAACCTTCAACTACTGGTAGGTATGATGCAGAAAACCACATTTTCAGCTTGCTTTAGTGTTTGTGTAAATAGGGTTTTCTTCCTTCCTTACAGCATTCTGATTTCCTTAGTATTTGGAAATTCTCTTCTTTCCAGAGTTACCACAGCATGTGACAAAGGAGTTTTATTCAGGTGTTCTTGTGAAACTTTTGCTATTTTTCTTTCATTTGTCACAAACTAAATCAAACTTTATTATGAGCTAAATGTCTATGCTTTGCTGCACTTAAAACAAGCTGTTATAAAGTTTTTAAAATGGAAAAAGGGAACAGAATCTCCAGATGATAAATACAAGTAGTGCCTAGTGGAAAAAGTCAAGGGGGGGGGAAGAGGAAATAGCTGTGAAAACACTTTTTGAACAAATAGCTGTGCTTTAACTTTGTATTGCAAGGTTGCTTGGATACACTGGAAGAACAGGCATCCTTCTATATATATATTAGATAGTTTAATGTTTACTGCTGAAACTTGGAATGTAACTCCAAGCACTATTTACAAATGTTTGGGATGAAGTAGTTCCAGAAAACCAAACAAAGAGGGGAGGGAGGGAAATTAACCTAAACTTGCTGTTTCTGTTTTCATCATCACGTTGCTATGTATAATCTAAAATAGCAGGTAGTAGCTTATGTAACAGAGCTGGAGGAAAGGGGAAGGTTATAGGAGCTGTTGTGGAGCTGGAGCAGTGCAAGGAAGGGTCCATGGCAGTGAACCTGAGGGAGGCTCTCAGAGAGTGGGAGAGAGCATTCAGGGATTTCTTTAGACTCCTGCTATGGGTTTGTGATAGGTTTATGGAAGTACACACTGCCCTGGACTGGCACTGAGCAGTCTCCTACCTGCTTCTGCTTGGCCATTCCCTGTATCCCAAGCACCAGTGGTGCCCTGTGACGAGTCCTGTTTGCCACAGGTCACCTGCTCTCCCTTTGTGCTCCTTGCAGGGACAGACTGTGTGGGCCATGTCAGAGTTGAGGTATGTGCCCATAATGTGTATTTGTATAATCCTCTGTGCTTAGGGCTGTGCAAGCTGCTGGAAGAGTTGTGTTTTGGATCAGCAAGTGGGAGGTTTGTCAGCCTTTAGTTCCTGGGAGATTTATCTCTGTTTCTCATTCCAGAGAGTGCTCATGCTCTGTGGTGTAAAAAGGATACCCCAATTGATCCAGAAAGCAGATTATACAATGTTTTGAAGGCAGAAGGGAATAGTCCTGCAGTTTAGATGTAGGGCACTGTTCATTATTCTTTTTTCTTCTTCTTTCATTTTCTTTTATGGATGCTTTGAATCTCTTTAGTTACGTTCTGCTGTGATTGTATCTAACCATAGAGTAGGGGGGCTTTTCTGAGATGAGAAACTCTTTGATCTTGGCATCACTTAATGTTTCATTTAATCTGATTTTATTGAGTGATCTTCCTTGATCTGAAAAGGAACACGTTCTTCCATCTCCAGATCTTAAATTCACATTCGAATTGAGATTCTGTGAAATATACTTTAAAAAAAAACAACCCAAATTCCAGGGTAATGTGGGAGTGTTACAAATGGTTTGTGCTGTATGTCACAGCCATGTGTGATTTCCCAGTGGACAGAACTGTGAAGCAGAGTAATTCCTCATGCTCTGAAGCCAGTGATCCCTACCACCTCACCCATGATGAGTCACCATGTGCTTTCTTCCTTTAGTGGTTGATGACATGTGATGTAATATTCTAATTCTGCTCAGGATGGGGCAATGATGCATCTTCACTTTCTACTTCATTGTAGTTTTTTGTAAACCTTTGGGAAATGCTATTTCAGGAGCCCCTAACAGCCAGACTTTAAAGTTTCTTTGCAAGACAATCTCAGTCAACACATTTCATGATCATATTTTAGTTCTGCCAGTCATTTCTGCAATGCTGGGGCATATCTTGTACCTCTCTGCCTTGAAGAGTTAGCAAGTGGTGTCAGATGTAATCAGTACAGAGACAGCTCATCTCACCTGTCCCCACTTGGCTGTGATGCACTGGGATCTGAACATTATCCTCATAATGAGGCCTACTTGGTGCCAGGAGAAATTCAGAGTGAATGTGTGCATGTGCCACGAGTTTTAATTGGATTCAGTCCCCTTGTGCTTTCTGGAGAGGAGTTTGCTTTTGGCCTAGTTACAATGACTGCTCAAGGCTTAAGGGGTTGCTCACTGCCAGCCTGTGGAATAAAACCCATTAAAAATCTGACACAGACCCTTAGACTGATCTCTAGATCATGCAGCTTCCACCACTGTCTCCAATTCTCTGCCTGTTTTGTGTGCAAAATGAAAGACTTCATTTTCCAGACTCTCAAAAATGTTTTTCATCAGTCCTTAGGCTAGAAAAATTGGTAGCCAGTGAAAGCCAAGTATTTGAGTTGTTAACCTCTGATGGGAAAGCACATGCTGTAAAAAGTGGCTCTTATCAGTGCTTTTTCTGTGAGAGCAGAACATCTCTTCTTGGGTTTTATGTCTCGCCTACATCCCCCCAGCATATCTGTGCCTGCCCACACTGCAGGCTGCAGCCTCGTAGGGAGATGCTCAGGATGTCTGGTTACAGTGGCAGGGAGTTTGCTGTGCCCTCATTTACCCTGCACAGCTTTCTGCAGATGGCTGTGGCCAAGGACCCTGGGGTTCTCAGAGCTCACAAACCAGGCAGCTCTGGACAGCTGGTGCACATGGCATCAGTCAGAGCTGTGGTGTGGTGACCTGGGCACAGTTCTGTTGGCAGACACCTACAAGGCAGGTGGGATGACCATGACAGAAGTGTGCTTTTAATGGTAGCCCTTATAATGGAAAATGGAGGGAGTGGATGGGATGGGTTTTAGCAGATCAATACCAAGTGCAGTTTTGCTGTCACCACAGGGACATTAGCAGCTGCCTTGGAGTGATGTCCTGCTAGGTATGTGTTTTACATCTGGCATCTTGACTGATACTGCTCTGGTAATGTAGTGTTTCTTTTTATTTTCATTGTCATATGGATGTTTGTGGCATGTCCTGTCCCAGCACTAGAAAAGATGATTAAATTAAAAAATGCACTGCAGAAAGCACCGAAGAGTGTTTGTTCATTCACAGAGGCATTGGAACACTGTGGTTGGATTTACTTTGCCATAACTCAGTCTTTGGATGAAGGAATTTTGGGCACTGGCAACACAGGTTTAAAAGGCTGCAAGCAAGAGTGAGCTGGTGGGAGGTAGAACAAGCAGGCTCCTGTTCAATGCTTGGGGAATTACTTCAGTTATATTTTGCTCTTCAGATGAATTGTTTGCTCTGATCTGAACAGCTGTTTACCCTTCACTGTATCAGCTGAAATGTTTGCCTGCCTCAAAGTTTGTATCACCTTATGAGCAAGTTCACCTAAAGAAAATGTCAGCTTTAGCCAAGTCAGTACAAAAGAGGAAAAAGGGGGGGAAGAAATGAAGAGAACAGAAAAGGAATGTCTTTGGGGGAACTCAGGAAAGTGTTTTGTGTGTAAGCCTGTGAATCTTAAACAATATTAACTTCTTAGCAACAATGATTCTGTTTTGTTTAACTAACAAAGGATATTGTAAGCAGATATGTGCATCTCAGGCAGATAAGGTTTGTGTTGGACAGTTCTTTTATTGGTCCAACATTTGGTAATTCACTCAAATTTAGCTATGGAACAAGAATTATGCATATTTGCTTCTGAGGCAGAGGTTAGACATAAGGCTCCCAGTAATTTTCCAGTTCTTTGCTAAATTTAAATCTTAATAGAATGGGGCCCAGCCTGTCATCTTTATGTTTTCATGGCAATCCCAATAGAGTAGGGAAGCAAAAGGGCAGAATTTAACTGTCTCTTCCTCTCAATAGAAGAGTAGCACTTTTGTGTTTGCATTTCTTTTCCATCCAAGATCTCAGAGCACGTGAATATTCTCTTTATGTCAGTGGAAAACCAAGGCATGGAGCAATTCAGGCACTATTCAGCCCATGATGTCAGAGTACAAGCTGGTGCATTGCAGCCCACATAATGAACTGTAGGAACACATCCTCTGTGAAGTCCTGCATTGAAGTCCTATAACATCCTATAAAGAGGAATAAACTGAAGGAAAACTCTTGAGTGATTGCCTCCTAGTCTCACAGGAGGCCAGTGGCACAGCTGGGAGCAGACCATGGGAATCCTGAATTCCATCCCCATATCAAATTGCTACATGTTCCTTGCTGCCTTTGAGCAATCATTTCTCTTGCTAAGGTAACTTCTTTCAAAGTATTTGAATTTTCAGCTGACAAGTGTAGACCAAATTATTGCATCCAGATGGATGAAGTCTCCCTTAGTTCTGCTGTACTAAACTCTGTCACAGCTGCCCCACTTCACTCCAAGCCACTGGATTTTGTAGGACTAGAGGCCAAACATCTTCTCTTGCTGCTTTCTCTCTGTTTCATAATTCAGACAGGAAAGTTGGATAAAAATGGCCAGGTTCTTGTTGCCAATGAAAACTTTTTTTATCAAAAAGGAAGAAAAAACTCCTTTTCTCTGTGCTTACCAGCTCAAAAAAGGAATGGAATTCATTCCTTAGTAATCAGGGAAATTAAATAAAGTGAAGAGACAGAACATAATGGTGTAAATTTAGTTATTGAAGTGCTGCTTTAAATTCCTGGATTTAACACACAAGGAGAGTATGCCTTTCATGGGAAAATGCCTTTTAGCTTGTCAGTCTTAGTGATGAGAATTCTCTAAATTAAGAATTTCTTTGGTGTCTGTGTGGATGTAAATGCCACGTATGCAAATTTTACTGAGTCACACCTGGAAGAAACCCAAAATTTCCAAATCTGAGCTGAAATGGCCAGCTTTTCTCCTAGTTTCTTCCCCCAGCCCTTTAAAACTGCTCCCATCACATATCCCAGCAGAGATTTTCATGAAATTTTATGTCCCAGCTTGTCTGAGAGGGTTGTGCCATGCTTGGATCTTTAACATGACACTGGTTATATTTTCTGATGACACTGAAGCCAGCGGATTAAAGATGTTTGACTGACCTACTCCAGTTTCTGAATCGCTGACAAAGCGCCCAGGCGGGTTCTGGACACTTTTGCTGTTTGTTTGCCTACATATAAATGGTTTATATTAACTTGTCTCAGGGGTTTCATGAGGATTAGTTAATATTTGCAAAGTATTCATGGACATGCAGCATGTGAAACATCAAGAGCCAGTTCCTTCCTCTTTAACTTGCATGACCTGATAAAGGATGCTGGGTTTCCTCTCTACATCTTGTAACACAGAAACCTTCTTCTGTTTGCCTTCCCCTGTATGCAGCTCTTGGACAGGAACAACAAAGCCTGTTCTTCATGATGATTTGCTCTTTCAGAAGGTAGGGGAAAGGGGAAGTCTGTGCAGAAGAAAGTGCGTGATGCTGCCTAGAGCTTGAGCACAAAGTTGCCCTACAAAAGAAAACAAATACAGAATTTTCAAAAAGCTGGATTTCTAAGCATAAATATAAGCTCAAGCCACCCTAGCCTCTGCTTAGTGTCAAGTTAGAGATTTTGCCTTGGAGTTGAAGGGTTTGTTTGACAGCTTGGTTGCTTTTCCACATGTATCAAATGATCTGTTACTATCACTGCCAATAAATCTGTTTGATTTCTAGAATCCTTTTGATAATCTCATTGAAGATACCTGCCAGGGAAAATGGATTTCAACAAGCCTTTTTATTTCCTCATTCACTGTAGAGTGCAGCACTGAGGAGTGAATTTGCTCCCCAGTCAACTTTTGCACTGGTATTATAAGGCTTATTACTCATCTGTGCAATTCTTTGCATGTGAAGTACAACATTTCTTCTAACTAAATTTTTACTACCTTTTATAAGATAGGGCTTGATTTTTATTTTTTCTTTTTCTCTCCACCCCTCCTTGTCTGGAATGGGGTGAATGCCCTTTTTCTGGGACAACTGTGGTCGGCCAGTCTCGTGAGGCTTCCACCTCCCCCTGGCATGACCCCAGTTCTACATTGCTCTCTGAGCTAATGCTTTTCAGAGCTTCTCAAAATCATTAACCCTGTGAAAAACCTATTGGTGATGACCTAGGGCAAGTGAGGCACCACTAAATGTAGAGGATGGTACTCTGGCCTGGTGAAAGGTCATTCAAATTTTCCTTCTGAAAGTATGTGGGAAGGCTGGAATTGGGAGTGATGAGCTCTTTGCTGATGTGAACTTAGGGTGGGAGAGGAATTCTGGTGCAGAGGAGCAATGGCAGATGTCACAAGTATCTGAGATGTGCAGATGAAGGAGAATCATCTCTAGTGGCAGAACTGATGCTGACTTCATCTGGATCAGGGTTTCAGTCTGGTATCTCCAGCCACTCAACACTGTTGACTTTCCAATAAAAGTAAACAAAATATTGCCATGACTGGTCCTGGCAATCCTGGCCCTTCTGGGGCCATGTGAGCCCATTTCAAAGCATCACCTATGACAATGATCCCAAAGAAACCATGCAGAAACATCTTTAGTTCTGTAGCAGAAGTTACCATTCCTCTAATTTATCAGCTGTAATTAGAAGGGTCATTTGCCCCTCTTTTTCTATGGAGAGGTAAACACCAGAGTAAGAGAAGAACATTGTTAACAAAGAAAGAGGGAGGGTTTTAAAATGGATTTTGTTATTTTTGATGTTAAGTTAGGTTCTCTGGCAAGTTATACAGGGGGATTTTTTTACAAAGAGCAGTGGGAGCAAGCAACCAGAGTAATTTTACAGTTTGTCTGCTGGAGTGGTTATGGCTCACTGTAACAGCAAAAGTCAGGACCAGGCAATCCAAAAGGTCCTTTCAGCCCTGTTTTCCTAAAGCATGTATTGACTAACAAATACAAAGAGCAAGGGAACTCTGCTGGATGGGGGCAGTGTAATTACAGTTTGCAACCCAGCATGTGAATTATGATAAGCGTGCCAGATCTTGGCTGGTGAAAACTGACAGACTTTGGTGCAGCTGCAATGGTCTAGTCTGTTTTAGGATTTATCCTTTGGTGCTTAAAAATGTAGCTATTTTCTGCACAAAAGATACAAAAATGTTTTCTTTCTTTTACCCTTTTTCCTATTCCCAATTTACATCAGCCATCATACTTATGTTCCTGGAGAATGTATTTTAGGTGAATCTGTCTACTACAGATCTCTCATCTTCACCATTTTCTGGGCAGTAACCCTGGATCCTCCTTTGTTTCAAAGTTTGACTCATTTTTTTTCCTATCTGAGCTCCCTGAGCCCTTGCAAATTCCTTCCTTCCATGGTAGTTTTCCTAGCAGGTTCTTGCAATCTTTTTACTCCTCCCCATCCATTTGGCAGTTCCACTCACATTTAGTCCTTAAGATTTATCCTTATAAATCACTTTTGGTTTTCCCCTTACACTTTGGCTTTTATGAATGCAGTTATGGCCTGTAGCAACCTGGGAGTAAATTGAATATAGAAATGTGTTCTGCCTCTGATGAAGGAAACTTCCCTAATCATGTGTTGTTTTCATTAATGCCATATTTCACTTCAAGATTTGATCTGATTTACTTTCTACAATCCATTTATCATCAAAATTTTGCAGTAATTCTGTTGTGAAAGTATCTTTCATGTTATTTCTCTTTACCCAAACATTTCAGTTTGCATTCTGACAGATTTTTCCATTTAGTCCCAGGAGCTATGAATTCCTTTTTAACTGTTTTTTCCCTGCCTTCCCTGGCATTTGCAGCACCTCCTGATTTAGATTCGATATCTGAATTTAATTAGTATGCTCGCTGCCCTCACTCAGATCACTAAATCTGTCCACTAAATCTGCAAAGGGAAAGGATGAGCCTGGAGCAATGTTTGCCATTGCAGAGGATCAGTGAATGGCAATAAGCATGAACAGAGGAACGTTAATATCAATACACCATTTTCCTGGGGAGAGAGTTGATGGGTTCTAAAGTCAGGCAAAATGATACATGAATGTTTAGTCTCAAGTGGCATCTTTTGCAGATAAATTCAAATTAAGCTGCAATAAATTCATGGCCCTGCTTTTTAAAGCTGTCAGCAAAGAGTGTGAGGAGCCCAGCCAAGATGTAACACAAGAATGGATTAACATCTCACAATCTTCCTGGGATAAGGCAATCTCTAATCTAGCTGCATTCCTGGGATAGAAGTAGGACATCTGAATGACAGAATGCAGTTTGTCATCAACCCATAAGTCCTGATTAAAGATAACTCAGAGGTTCTGGAGAAACATAAGTGAATGCACCAAAAACCCTCTGAGTGAGAATGACAGAAGCAATGGAGCCTTAAAGATTCTTAGCTGGGATTTGTCATATATTTTGGTCTTTTAGGCCCTGGCCAGAGCAGTGCCAGTGCAAAGAGATCCATGCTTTGATCCAATTCCATGACAATCAATAGATTGCAAGGACATATTTTGTATGTTAAACAAATCAGCAGGTGCCATTTGGAGATGGATTACTCTGTCCCTTCTATTCACATGTGCTTGGCATATGCTCCATTATTTATGTTCCCCCCAGATAGATCAATAGATCCACTGACCTACTGAATAGGCTAATTTTTTTCTCCCCATCATTGTCATAATCTGAGAGCTGACTGATGGATATTTGTTTTGCTTGCAACTTCTTTAACTTCACTCCAGAATTAAAACAAAAGCTAATCCAAACTCACCCATTTTTCACCTGGAAGTTTGTGCATATATGTTGTGAATGAAGACACACTGACAGATAACCTCATACCTCCTGATGATAAGTGTTATCTCAACTACAGCAAAAAGGTTCAGATGTCCAGAGAATACAGAAGTCCAAGGCACAGGGAAATACTGACAGGATGCAGATTGTGGCCTTGGCCTTTCAATACAGTTCAGATAGTGAGTGATAACATCGGGTCACACGAGAGAAACACCAGTGTCCCAGTTTTTGTAGCCACCAGGTTCCTTTACTGCAGCATCTGCTATACCAAAGTTATTGCTGGTTTGGGAACTCCAAATCTCTGTGGGTTTTTTTGCATCTCTTCTGGCCAAATGCAGATGGTGAGGCAGCAATCCCATGGTCCTGGGTTAGCAGAGGGGAAGAATGGTGCATTGTGTGAGGGAGAGGAATGGTAGCACTTTGAAAGACCCAGGGGCTTGCTGAGGTAGCCAGTTAGAGGAATTATCCAAGGTAATATCAGAGGTCTACTGTGCTGATATGAGGAAAAGTGAAATCAGGCTCTTTTTGTATGGTCATTCTGAGGATATGACTGAGAACTACTTTCTGTGCTTCTTCATAGAAGGCAGTAGTTAAGAAAGCCACTGTGGCTTGTTGGACATTTGAATGAGGGAAGCAAATGATTTTTTATTCTGTGGTTGTGTCAAGGGAAGGATCTGGCAGCAGACAGGCATGCTGGAAAATTGTAAAGTGCTGGAGACAAAGCTATACTGACAACACAGAGTGAGTTGAAGGAAACTTTCCTTTAGGCTCACTGAAAAAAATAGAAAATAAGTTTGACAGTTATGTCTCTATTTGTTTCTTTCTAAAATGGATGGATTTTTCCTCCAGAAATTCTGCAAAAGATATAAGCACAAGCAGCAGACGCTTCAGTTGCAAGTTTGGAGGGCAATCTGTCTACCTTATGATTCTTTTTCTAGAACCAGTGCCACAAAGCACCCATTTGCAGAAACATTTCAAGTTTTTAGCACATCTTCTTTCAAAACTTACAATTGGAGAAAACTCTCCAGGCTGGGGGTTCAGTTTGCATCACAACAGAGTGGACTGAGAGCTGAGGGGGGAAAGCATGATGTGTGTAGACAAGAAGAAACAAGTTGGAGTCTCTCCACCTGCCCATTCTTAACTGACACACTCGAGCAAAACCAAACCACAAACAGCATCTAGAGACTTGCATCCTGCTACACTACTTTTTTATTTCTTCCCTAGAGTTTGGAGAGGCTGCACCTGACCTTTGTATGCACTGACTCTAGTTGTGCCAAGCAAGCAGTTCAGTAGCAAACTAAGTGGAAATAATTATTTTAATTAGTGTAATTGGATTACACTGAAGTGTTTTTGGGGACTGCTGTTCTGCTTCAGATATTGTTCAAACTGTCCTGGCTGTACATTATTTCTAAATCAACACATTACATAGGGATTTAGAAAAGGGAATTGGCCAGAAAAAGGCCAAATATAAATGTGACTTCACATTTTATATTTGATAACACAAGGAACATAAGGTGGATTGCCTTAGGTTTTTACTAGGACAGTGGATTTTTTTGTAAGTTGTCATCATGTACACCTTTTTTGCTCAGGAAGTCATGAGGTTATAGGTATTTTTTAAACCTTTGTTTCTTGCTCGTCATCAACAGCTGAAATCCTATCACGAACCACTGTGAACAAAAAAAAAACCAGGAAAAGAAGATGTGTGTTGCACAGGACCTTACCTTTTAAGGGGAGCAGGTCATCACTCAGCTACCCAAAGCACCGAAGGCCCTCAATCAGTATAAATTAGAGAGATATAGTGGAGATCAGATTGAGACCTGCCCAAAAACTTGGTTATCATTGGCTATATAGTTGGGTCTCAAAAGGTATTTGACTGCAGCTGATTACATCTGCTTTCAATTAGTCGAGGAAATGACAAGCAATCATCAGCATTATTTCCCTCCACAGCAGCTTTTTTGAGGCAGCCTTCCGTAACCTTATGTACTTGACAGCATATTTTAGCACTAACACTTGGTATGGCTGTTTCTTCTCCTGAGAGAAACTGTGATTCTCACTAAGGAAACCCCTTGAATGCAATAAATCATTTACTGGAGCATAGTCCATTACATTTCAACAGAGCAGCATTTGGTACGTGGAGCTGGTGGCTGAGATCAGACAACATCAACTGTAAGGAAATTTAAATTCCAAATTTCAACATTGGTTTCATTACTGGGCTTCTGCCTGTGTGTTGTGCAGGCTAAGACTGAATTGGGTTTTCATGTAGACTGTTCTTTCATTCCTGCAGATCCTCTAAGTGAGATTAAAAGGGATGATAGGCCCAATACCTCCTGTCTGCCCTTAGTGAGATCATAGCAGGTTTCTTGAACACTACTTGAAAGTCAGATTATGATGGCCAGAGTAAATGTTTGAAGATAAGTAACTAGATGATAAAACTAAATGCCTGTGGGTTATCCAAGGGAACTGGAAGGGAAAACAGGCTGGGAGAAATTGTAGAAGTAGTTTATTCACATGAACATCCCGTATTATATTAAACATACTAAGTTTGGGATATACTAGAACTTCTCTTTTTATTGCATCCTTAACAGTCAAGTGAGCATGGTTTTAGAAGAGTGGAATGTTTTAAGCAAACATTGCTGACCTAGATTTTCAAAATGGGTGAGCTTGAGGACACAGTCTTCATTTTATGCCTCATTAACTTAGCTTGTTCTTCAGAGTTTCCATGGAAACCACCTCTTTGGTGACAGATAGAAACTTTTGATGGGTCAAGTAGGAAAAAGGTAACAAGAGGTATTAGGGCAAAAAATGTGATACAGACCCCTAATGGAAGAAGACAGTGAATGAACTTTAAACACAAACAAAAGGATGATAGTAGAAGGCCATAAATGTCATTGAATTGACAGTGAGGATGATTCAAAGTTACTATGGGATGTGAAAGTACAAACTTAACAGAGCATGACCTTGTTTTGATAGTTAATGAAGTTAAGCTGGGCTCAGGATAGAATAACAGAGATCAGTCTGACTTTGTCATTATGGATGAATAAGCACGGCTCCAGCCCAAAATCTCAAATGTGATGGTGCTGAGAGAGTCTCCAAAGAGCACCAAGCCTGATGCAGTTTTGTGCTTAAGGCACTTGTGGTAAAAACTCCTGTGGTAGGAACACACTTCTGCCCTACAGATGTATTGCGCCAAACCCATTTCTAGGTTACTGCACATCCTGCACTGTCCCTGTCATTCTGGGGAGGGATCATTAATTTAACTACATGAGTGTATTACAGATTGAACTGTTCTTGGCTGGTATTTTAAGTTAGTTATAGGTTGGTGTTTTCTAAGCACTTCAGAAAATGCTGTCAGCACCTTAGCTACTGGACTTACCCATACAAGTGTGCTTTGTGATTGGAATTCAGTTATTAGCAGTCTCTAGAGCCCTGTAGGGAAGAGGCACAATAAAAATAAATGTTCATCCTGGGTATGGGGTGAGGATCAACAGTCAAAATTTAAGATCCGTTGTCAAGTTGAATGTGTCTTTACCTTGAATAAGTACTTTCTTACAGTAAGCCCACCCCAACCTTAACATTTCAGACTAAAATGTTTCCATTCTGCTTTGAGAAAACTTTAAATTTGCATGCATTACTTCTAGTTTTACATCTGAAAAATGTGATCTCATAGTTTGTAAGTCAAAAGTGATAAAAAGTGTTTAGATTCTTGTCACAACATAAGTTTTCAGCAGAACCAGAATGAAAAATATGCAGACAGTTGGACACTAGAAAACTGAGAGCTGTAGGTGAGATTCTGGCTCCAGTTTGTGTGGGATTCTGGATGATCTGTCTGATACTTTTCTCAAACCTGTGTTTCCCAATCTCTAAAGTAATATGATGACATCTATATTTTTATAAATATCTCTTCTAAGGTCTAAGAGTTGTAAGGTCTTCATATGTGCTGGGAGGATATATGCCTATTAATGTCCAAACAATAGTATTAACTGCAAGCGCCTTTTATTGCCTGAGTACAAAATTCCTCATAAGCAGAGCTGAGCTGGGCTCCTGAGAGAGGGACAGGGTGATGAAGCTTGTCATTCTCTTCCTTTTGACTGTAGGCATAAGTTGTGGTCATGTAGTTGGTACATGGGAGATACAGAATGGAGGCGAGTCTGGCACAGCAGCTTGTCTTGAGCACAAGCATCTATTCCATGAGACACAGTTGGTATGAAGACTCAGTGCTCATCAAGTTGAATTAAAAATCTGGAGTGTAAATTTGGCAAACTTCAGAACAGTGTTCTAGAGTTTAAAATAATGCTAGCCCCCTGCCCTGTCATTGCACTCTGTTGGGAGCCTGCAAAATATGAAATGAATTGTGATGAGATGAGGCTTTAGATGGGATGCTGTGAGGCTCTGATTGGAACTTTTGGCTAGAATTATGGACCATCTCTAGTTCCAGGGAGCTCTTCCAAAACAAAGACCCCAAAACTGGAGACTAGTGTGCAGCAAGTTCCAAGCTTTGTTCCTTGGGCTTTATTTGTGAGATGATGCTCATTGCTGGGAGCACCCTCGTGAGCTCACCACCTGCCTTTTCACAGGACTTGGTCGTGGGTGACGAGGTGAACTGAGCTAGAGCTAGTGAACCTGCTTTAGGGAGAGGTTTCTTGCAGCCATGGACAATCTGACTGGTCTAACACTGCAAGGGTTTTCCCCTTGCCTGTTCTTTGATCTGCTGTAGATGGGTCATTTCAAGGGACTCTTGTTTATCTTTGAACTTTCAAAAGATCATAAAAGCACTGAGCAGAACAGACATAAAATAACATGTATTTGTTTAACTGTGGAACTGCAGAGTTACCTGGACAGCAAGGCCTCTTTCAGTTCTTACTTTAATTATGTGGCTATGGTAATTTGTAAAAACTCAATTGCCCTATTCACCCTTGAGCATCAAATTCTGCTCTCAATCCCATCAGATTAATTAAAATATAGTTGTATGCTGATGCATTAAAAGTGTTGCTGAAGCTGCTCAAGTGCTGCAGCAACGTGCCTGGATGTAAACAAAGAGCTGGACACATGGCATGACAAAGGGGATTGCTGGGTCAGGAGTGCTGCAAATGGCTCAGTGCTGCAAATGTAACACTGATCTCCCAGTGGCTGTGTGGCCACGTGTTTTTCCAATGTTCTGAATCAGCCTTTCCAAAGAAATCACTGAACTTTTCTCTTACATGAGCACAGTCTTGGCTTGACCAGAGGCCTGTTGGCCTCCCTTGGCTGCTGGTGCTTCATCTTCCGTGTCCTGCCTGTTGTGGCATAAAACAGATATTTCCAAGGAATATTCCTCCTTCATAGGGGTGATGTTGCTCTGATTTCTTGGTAACTGGGCCCCAGGATTGTGAAACAGAGGCTGGAACATGCCCTTTTCTCAGATCCACTCTGGTTTCAGCTGACACATCTATAAGCAGAAGAGATCATGCAACACATGCCCTCTCAAATCCTGACAGCTGTGGAATAGTGGGATCTTTCAAGAGTAGGAATTGGTTAGTCCCAATTTTGCCACTTCACCAGCAATGCAAATGTCTGTTACCCAAAGGCTATTTAGGAAGGAACCTGTCATGATAATTGACTGACTATCCAAAACAGCGTCTTATGACCAAATATTATGAAATCATCAGATTAAACACACAAGTAATAGCAGAAGTTGCTGGGGCAGATTCCTCTTTTGCTTTCATGTGACTATCTAATCTATCCTGACCTGCCAAATTGCTTGAAAGGATGTTAATGTATGAGCTAGGACATTAGTGTTACAGCACCTCTCAGTATTTGCTAGCATGAGAACTGCAAGGAAAGCCAGAAGGAGATTGATACTGGTAATGTAATTCACTGTTATGGCTCTTCAGATACACAATTCACAATAATGATCTTGTCTAAATTTTGAGAAGATTAAATCTAGGAAACCTTTAGGATCTAGATAGGAGTTTTTATTATAACTTGTTTGAGAAACAAATTACTCCTCTTTGTGGGAGCTGCCTGACTTCATCACATCTGATAAGGGAAGAGAGTACCTGACCTTCTTTGTAAGACACCTAAAGCAGAGATTATCCTTAATTATCTTCAGTATTTGTCCTATAAATTGTCCTGTGGCAGTCAGAGACATGCCCTGTCTTCAGGAGCAGAGTGCCCTGGAGGCACAGTTCCCTGGGGTGGCCCTGGGAGGCACTGTGTGCCTGTGCCAGCTGACTGAGAGTCACCACAGGGTTAAAATCCTTCCTCTGCTTCCCCCGTCTTTCCAGAGATTAGTAAGCAAGTTGCTGAGCTTTACCACAAATAACCTGCTACTGTCACCTGAGGTCTTGCTCCAGGTGCTGCTGCTCCGGTCAAGAACAGGGCAGGAGCCAGGTCTGCCCTTTGCTCTTGGGTGCCAACGGGGAAGAGGGATGGATTCTGTGCCCTCACGCAAGGTACAGGCTTCGTGGGTGGGGAGGGAGGCAGTGCTAGATTTCTCCAATTATCCCTTGCCTAGGTGGAGAGTCCAAGTTGCAACTGAGTAGTCACAGCCATCCCAGACAACACCCTCCTTCCTGAAGCTCTCACAAACTGTGATTAATTACATGATAAGGATAGAGAATGTGTTGCAAGTGATCAATAGCTTTGTGCAGGGCTTAACTGTGTGCCTGTGACCTCTGCATGGCCCAGTGCTGCTCATGCTCTCCAGCTGCCACAGACACATGAACTCCAAGACCCTGCTGATAGAGGGGTTAAACAGGGTCTCTTGAGGTCTGTAAGCCTTTGGATTTGGTGTTATAGTTCCCTGGAAGTGCACTGTAACTTGCTTTGCTTTCTGAGGTTGTGGTGGGTTTAGAGTAGAATTATTTGCCACCACCAAACCACCACATTTGGTGCCCACCTTGGATGGCAGGGGAGGACAGGCAACAAGAAGCAAATGTGTGACCACAATCTAATGAGTTGTAATCATCACAGTGATATCATCAAATTGATACTGATTATTAAGATTATGAAAATAGGTAGATTTGTTATCTTAAAATGTATTTCAATCACTATCAAGCCAAATGTGTTTGGCTTGACACATTTACTCGTCATCGAGGTAGTGTTTTTCCTTATTGTAGAACTGTCCTGACAAAACATCTATCTTCTCATGTTTATGTGGATATTATGCAAATATCCTCTCCTGAACTATCATGAAAAAATCTTCCCTTTCATGTCTGGAAATCAACCCAATTTCAATCTGGAAATTCTGTCCTGATGGAGCAGAAAGTCCCATTTTGTAGACCCAAGGAACAACAGTTTTATTATCAGTGTATGTAACTTGAAATATGAAAGGGCCCTGAAATTTGCAGTGTGGAAAACTTCACAACATTATAAACCACCCAGGCTTCAGCACAGAGAACCTTTTATCCATGTCATATGATTCCATAGAGCCAGGAAACAATGCACATTTCCTCAGCCTTTCATGAACTTATTGGTCAATGTGATGAGTTTCGTAAAAAATAAAATATCTCATCATCACCCAAGAAGAGGTATTTTAGACCAGATGTAAGACAGAAACTTAATCAGAATTTACCAACTTCTCTCTGCAACTCGAGTTGTCCGATAGGGAAGGGGTTTCCTTACAGAGCAGTTCCCCCTAAGTTCAGCTGAAGTCTGCATAGTCTCAAATTGTCCTCTTCAGGCCTAGAAACCAAAATCCAGCTGACAGCCTACAGTTGAATTATAAGCTTTCAAGGGCACGGGGAATTCCTTTATCTCTGTGAAGTAATCACCATGTGCCCTGAAGCATAAGGTAATCTAGGCTGCTCAATTTTTATTAAGGTCCAGTAAGTTATGTATACCAAATTCCACTGGTTTCTTTCTGAGGAATTTATTGAACCATTTCCCTAGAGTTTGCTAAAATCTACCTAGCTGAATGGGAAATGGTAATTGTCACCAGCTCCTCTCAGTTTTACCTTTCATATTTATTCTGTGCATTGTCTCAACATGCAAAGTGTCATAAAGTCCACTTCTGCAAGGCCAGCTAGGAGTTGCCTCAGGTTTTCATTGCTGGGAAGAAAATAGAAAGTATAGGAACTCTTGAAAAAAGTAAGAAATGCATTTTATGTTTTCAGGTGCTCTGGGATAAACAGATGAGTTTGAGATCAGAGTCTGAGCCTTTCAAATAGGCACAACGTATGGCAATATTATTTACAGTGAATAAATACCACCTTCTAAGCATTTGTGAGATAAAAGCAGAGGCCTAAGAAAGGTGAATTTTTCTCATAGTGCAGACAAAGTGCAAGAGATCCCAGGACTCTGACATATTCATCCAAGTCACCAATTCAGGAAACCTAATACAAAATAATTCTGCCAATTCCATACCACCCTGCTGAGCAACCCTCAGAAACCAGCTGTGCCAACACTGTGGGTTCAAACGTAGGCATCCCACGGGGTGACCACTGCCTGTGAGAACCCACCTCCTCTGTGGCCCCTTGATCCACTGCCTCAGTGGATGCCAGAGGACAAGCTGTGTCCCTCAGAAGTTCAGATCTACCCATCCTTGTCCTTCTGCTTCAAACTAAACCAAAACAAAAGAGACTGTGGAGGTCCTTGTGAGGCATAACTTGGGAGCAGGGAGCAGAGCCTGGGCTGTCCTCTGTGTGAGCTAACTCCTGGGTCAAACCCCAGGACACAGGCCCTTCGGAACAGCTCCATGTGCGTGCTCTGGCAAAGCATCATGGATGCTTAGGCAACTGTTATCAGATCTCTGTTTATAAATACAAGATTTTGAATTTGGCTTGAGTGCTTAAGCTTACTAGCAGGCTGGCTTCCCCCCCAACAAAAGCACAATAACAACCAGAACGAACAATCACTGTTTCACCTCTCCCACATTAGCTATTAATAATGTTAATTTACTTCCTTTGAGAGATACCATATGGTCCCCTTCCTGATCCCGCTACAGGCATAAGAAAAAACTAAGGAAATTAGAGAGACTCCATAACACTGATGGCCACATCCAATGTCTTATCAGGCTTCCTGTTGTTGGGAGTATTGTTTTCCTTTAAAGATTAATATTTACAATGGTTACTTAGTTATCTTAGTTCATTTGGTGACCATTAAAGATTCCAGCCCTGAATGCGATGAATGAACCTCCTTTTATTTGTCCTTGATGACTTATTTGTCTTGTGCCTCGTCTGGCTGAAAATCAAGGAAAATAATTATTGGGTTGGGCTTTTACTGCAATTTCATATAAGGGCTCAAAGTGCATGTTTCTGTTTGTTTTAGAGTGGGAGCCCTTACCTGCTGTTTCTGCTGATGTATGCATATTTAAAAATATATGTTTTTAGATTAGAAGCAAAGTTAAAATTGGTATTTTCACCTATTTTTCTTAAGCTGCATGCCTGGTTTGAGTACTCCTTAGGGGAAAAAAAGAGGATGTTCCACATTTCATCCACAACTGGATGTACATAAAGGGACACCAAGGAGGTCTTTGATGGAACAGAAAAGGCAGCATGTGGCTGTGCACAGGCTAAAGGGACAATAACCCAGTCAGAGTCTGTCCATAGCTTTCTCCGGTGCATCAGCTGAATTTCAAGGGGTTTCTCCGAAAGGGCTAAAGACACAATCTTTTTTCTCCTGTATTTTTTAATGAAAGCCCAAAGGCAAAGCAGGAAGCAGTTGCTCAGTGTGACACGTATGGGGATCTCAATCCAGCTGCCAGCTTCCAGAGCTGCAGAGGCATTTCTAGGCATGAGGGATTTTGAAGCCACCTTGAGTTGTTTTTGTTCCTGCTAAAGAGGAGTACAAAAATGTTCTTGTACTCACAGAGGTGCTAGACCCATCCCAGTTCCCTGGAGAACACCGCCAGAGAAAAGCATGGTCTATACTAAGAATTGTTTGTGCATTACTGCAGGGGTGAACATGGGTGCATGAGCATGCCCAGTTTTTCCCCTCAGCTTGGACTAGAGGCACACCTTGCCTTCCTTGGAAGTGGAACCTCCTATCAGTTCCTACCAGCTTATCCTCAGCTGCCCTTAAAATGGATTCATTTCCATCTTTGTGAGCAGAGCCCCTGCAAGTACACTTCTGGTGCTAATCTCCATGCTGGCCACCTCTCCATGCACCCTTCCTACCCCAGCCCATTGGTGTTTCCTTAAGTCCTCTGGATCACAAAGGCCAGGATTCAGCCAGATCTGTTTATGACGTGATAATTTTGCAGCATGGACCTCCAGACCCTCACAAGTGAGCCAGTTCTCAGGCACAGTTGGCTCCTAGAGAAAGGATAACTTATAATCATGGCACTTCCAAGATCTCTCTCTTTTTCTCCCCCTTCCCCCTCCTAACTGGTGAATATGGGACAGACATCCCAGCATTTGCAGGGGGAGGCTGCTTTTCTGATTTCCTTGCAGAATGCTGTCTCATCCTAAAACCACGTATTTGATGCACTTTTATTTGAACTCATTTGCAAAATGACAGATGTTTCTGATACGATAAGAAACATGGCCCAGTGGTGCTGCAGAGCTGCTTGTGTTCCTCACCTGAGACACAAATGAGATAATGCTTTCTTATCTGTTAAAAAACATGAGCAACTGCACATATAAATAACACATCACCAAGTGGCAGCTGTTTGTGCCAATGACATTTTTCTTAAAAGAATAGTTCTCCCTCGTCATCTGCTTTCCCTCTTGCAGAAAATCTGGAGCTCTTTTGCAAGCACTGCAGAAAATATCTTTTTTCTTTTTTAAGCTGCAGTTACTTTAAAATAATTCCATATGAGCAAAAACCAGCTTTTATGACTCAGGGTTTTTTGGGGGTTGTTTTCGGTT
The DNA here is from genome assembly GCA_013399455.1 of Anthoscopus minutus. Classification (NCBI taxonomy): domain Eukaryota; kingdom Metazoa; phylum Chordata; class Aves; order Passeriformes; family Paridae; genus Anthoscopus; species Anthoscopus minutus. The sequence goes on from VWYI01005147.1 coordinate 172,293, forward strand.
TTTGGTTATTTTTTTTTTACTTCCTTGTCCTTTTTCTGCATCTCTCTCTGAACAAGAGGAAAAAGGTATCAGTGCTGCCTTTTGTCTCTTGGCAAATCATTCTTGCAGACCTCGCTGCCTTTCCATGATTTCGGGGCTTCTGTTCTGAATGGTATAGAAGAAAGTTACTTAGTGTTTAAATTTTTTTTTCTGATTTTGAAAATTTGAAAGAGAACAGTAAATCACTTTTCTTAAGGTTTGTGAAAGGTTTTTTGATTCCTTGAATTGAGATTGAAAACCACCTCTAGAATCCCAGACACAGGAGCAAGCAGGCCTGCTCACTCAGTACTTTACTATTTGTTCTTGTAGACAACAGAACTTAAAAATCCTACCAGGAAAAGTTGTTCTGGCAATTTATCTGCTCCATGTTTTATTAGGATAAAAGTGAGTGACACTTTTCAGCGTTTTGTCAGCTCATGCAGGCATGTGTTTCTGTTACAAATGACCTTCTGGGGGAACTTGACTGTGGGGACATGATTCATTGGCAGCCTGCTGGTGACAGCCTTGTTTCTATTGTTCTAAAACTCTGGTTTCACATTTCTCCTGTTAGATAAGCTGCAAACATTAACTACACAGTGAGCTACAAATAAAGTGTGATGTAAGAATTAAGCCCATTATCTGATTGGCAGTGCAGGGCTACTCTTCCAGGTTAAGGGTTTGAGCAGAGGTTTTGTCTAGGTTTTTTTAAAGCAAAATTTTGGCTTCTTACATTACTGAAAGCATTGTCCTCCCAAAAGATAAAATATTCCTTTGGAAGCTGCAGTGTGTATATATAGAGTGAGCTATAAATAGTCTGGAGCTAGTTCTGCACAGTACCAGTGTACAGAGATATTAAGGACAGATTCTGATTTTTATGGCTATACTGAGGCTGCTGAGAAAAAACAGTCTGAAATGAAGACTTTTATATTTTATTCAGTATGTTTAGATTCACACCAAGAATCTTGTTGGGGCTTTTATATGTGTTTTAAGGAATAAAGGAGTTTGGTGGGTTCAGTATACTCTTCATTTGAGTTGGAGGTAACATATTATTTTCTGGTATTCCTACTTAGGACTAATACCAAGGCAAATTAATTCACTCTTGCATGATGAATGGCTTGATTACCATGCTAGCTGAAAAATAGGTCTATATGCTCCCACAGCTCAGCTTCAGTGAGCGGATGTGCATAAGGACTGAGAAATGGTTGCTATTCAGCTCCTTCTGATGTTAGGATGACTTTCAGCAATTGAAAGATTTGTGATAATGTTGATATTCTTGCAGGCTGTTTGACTGCCACGATTAAGACCACAATGCCTGATAACTCTCTTTTTCTGCAGGTATATTATTCCTGTGGTTACAGGCTGACATTGGAACCGAATTCTCTGGCTGAAGCAGTGTCTTCCCTGCTGCAGTGGAGTGGAGGCTGTGGGCAAGGGGACAAGAAGAAAAGTACCTGTTTATAATGGATTATTGACCATGTGTTATCTCTTCTGCTGTAAAATCTTAACAGGACAAACCATAATAATGTTATTAAGGGCATCTGAGGCAGGGTCAGTGCCAGGGTATTAACCTTACTTAGCAAATTTGTGATAAATATAATGGATCTCATGTTTCCAGAGACTCTTACAGCAGTTTCTGATCATGCATTAAAACTCACTGCCCTCTGTTGCATCCTTTCTTAGATTTGGACAGCAAGGAGAAGGGCTGCTTGCGCTGTTTGATTGTGCCTTTTTACATCTGTGCAGTTTTGAGCCACCATTTTGGGTTTCTAAATCTTTTTTTCAGTCTGTCAGGTACACCTGAAAGAATGAATTAGGCCTTCTGGTGGAGGAGGCTGCAGACCTCAGTGGTATGTGATGGATCCCCATGGAGCACTTTGGGGTTCAATCCTGTGGTAATTTGCTGTGCAGTGGATTGCAGGATTCAGTGGAGCAGCTTTCAATCATACTAGTGAATTCCTGGCGATTTGTGGAGTGTTTGTTGAGGTCTGTGGTGATCTTATGCATCATAACTGGAGTTGTGTAGTTTCCTTCTGAGGATGATCTGTTCTGTAAGGTTTAATGCATCAGACTTTCTGGTCAAAGTTTACCAGCCAGTTTATTTAACAGACTCCTCAATCACTTCTGGAGCAGGACTTCACTCCTGCTTGCACTTATCCTCCTATATACTGTTCTGGCCACTCTCAGAGGTTGTAGAAAGGGGGAAGGAGAGATGAGAACAGCCTCTTTTGTGTATTCATTTCAGCTCACAACTCACTGCACAGGGACTCTGGAAATGGGCCATGCTGAAGTGCACTGCATGCAGGGCCCATTGCAGACCCTGGGAAACATCTCAGAGCTGCCTTCAAGTGCTCTAGTGCATGAGAAAAAAAGAAAGGACCTGCAAGGACCCAAAAATCTCTCCATGCCTCTTAAACTTCTGTGCCTCCTTCTGTCCTTGCCATGTATATGCAGTTGGGACAGCTGAGAGCAGGGAACTGTTTTTCTACAGATACACTGATGTTCCCAGCCCAGTGACATGTAAATATGAAAATTAGCAAAACCCAAGGACTAAAAGCACACCAGTGCAGCTCACTCAAATCCCACTGCTGTGAGCTCCTTTCATACCCAAGGAAAGTCCCCACTGCTCTTCCTGAGTGGTGACTGAGCACACCCAATAACCTCTGCCACACTCTTGAGTTCAACTCAGGCTGTGCCTGTCCCTTTCTGTATGGTCAAATTAGTCTGTTACTTCTTCTTCAGAGATGCATTCCTTGATACAGCAGGAGCTGGCCAGATATAATCCCATCCTTCCTTTTCAGTTCTGCACCCTCATGTGGTAAATGTCTTTACTTGTGTCATTCCACTGACCTTTAATGTTGGTTGTTCTTCTTGTCAGCAATAGTCCTAGAGCTCATACAGGTAAGCATCTTTTACTCCTTAGCCTTAGCTCTGGTGCTGGCTGTGGAAACATCTCCCCCTGTCTTCAGCTGGTTACAGGTAAAGAAGGGAATTTGTGACAGGCATAGCTCTGTTATTTATCTAGGCCAGTCTGAGTATTTTCCCAAAGAATTTGTGAAATACTCTCTGAATGATCAAAGGCACAAGCATGTGACTCCAGGTCACTGGAGAGCAAGCTATTAAAAAAGCACTGAAAAAAGAAAATCTGAAAGACTATCTGGCTCTAGAAAGCACTTAATTTAGAGAAGTGTCTGTCATGAGTGAATGTCTTGTCTTAAGGCAATTTTGCAGTATTCCTCAGGGCTAGAACAGGTCCTGCTTTTGTGTGTGACACATAGATAGTGCCACACTGAATGTAAATGTGCTCACATACAGTTCAAATACCCTTGGCCTGCAGTATTTTTTTCTCTTTTTCCCTCCCATCTGTTAGACCCCTGCATCACTGGGCTGTTTGGTTGATTCATATAATCTTGTGCACTATCAGTTTCAGCTTCCCTAATCTTATTTTGGCATCTGTGCCTTTCAGCATCTTTGAAGAAAGCTATTGTAATTCCATGAGCCTCCACATTTGTAGAATCATTGTCATTTCTCAGATGCAGATAAAATGTTTCTATCTTTGGGTCTGAAAATTTGGTGTCTCAGATGAAATTGTTTTATCATCATATAATAGAGTTAAGCTTCTTACTTTGAGAATTGGTGGAGTAAGACTTGCTGCTCTCATGGCAATATCTGCTTGCACTTATTTTCCATGTCTCTGTTTTCTTCTGTGCTGGTTTAGGCAACAACATTCTAATGAACAGAATTATTCCCTTTGCACTCTTTATTTTGAAGAGTCTTTCAAGGACTATGTGGATTTTTCAGCTTCACAAATAAGACCTTGTCTAGATCCTTTCCTTTGACAGGTACAGGATCACACGGGAAGCCCTATGAACTTTCTGACAGTCATTCTCACTCAGAATTACAGATTTTTAGTGAATTCCCTTGCTGCTTTGTAGGATTGTTTCACCAACTGTTTTTTCACTTCTACAGTTTATATGGTTAATGGGCACACATTCAGAACTGATAAATGAGTAGAATGAGCAAACATTATTATCTTTCCTGTAATAAATTGAGCAGAGTGAGTCTCTTAGCATCATTTTGTGTACAGTTCTTGGCACTGGGAGCCTAACCAAGAAAAATGCCAGCTCACCTTTCCTCATTTGGCTGTCAGAGTGGCCAGCAGAGTTCACTTTAGACTTTCTCTTCATCCCTTTCTCTCCAGCTGTTATGTGATTTGCAATCAAAGTTTCTCTTTCTTCAAAAGCACTTTCATCTTTTGAAAACCTTCCCAGGAAACCCCCCCCTTCCCTAAATTATTCATGATTAGGGTAGGCCTTCAGGTACCCTGAGGTCTAAAATACATATATTGATGATATCTGCTGGAGTCTTGTCTGTGTTGGCAGTGGTTGGAGAGACCTGTGGACCTTCAATAACATGAAACACTATGGTTATATGTGTCTTTAAGACCCAGGCTGGAGATGCAGCTGAACCCCGCTCCTTTACCCTTTGACATCCACTTTTTCTGAAAAAAAATTTCCAGTGTCATATTTCAATGGATCAATAAAGCATACGGCCTTTCTACTAAAAAAAACCAAACCTGAAAGTATCTTTGATAAGATTAAACCCATGATCTTCCAACATTTCCGTGTTCTATTTGGTTTCTTTCGATCAGCAAAAATAGCCCAAATGTTAACATTAGGTGAATAATCTTGTAATCCCAAAGAGAAAAATCATTTCCCAGTGGAAGTAGTCTCTCTCTTAAAAGGGCCCTTTGTATTTTCTTGGATGTTTTACAAATGCTGCACCTGTACATGAGAGCTTCATCCAGATATGAAATATGCACTTCAAAGTGTGCTTCCATACACCCCTGAAATGAGAGCCTCTGTGCATTTGATAAATCAAATGGGAGTCTGATCTGATTATACAAATATCATGTAGCTACAATGGTTGTGTTCTAATTAGTTTTTCAGCCATGAACCTTTGATAGTGACCCTTTTCTTCAAAAGGCAATTTTATCTCCTGTACTGGTCAAAATATTTTTAGTTGTCAACCTGTTTACTAAATTCCATCTACTCCATGCATATTATAAATCCTTCTCTAATGTGCATTAACAAGATGAATAAGATTATTCTAATTTTGGAATCTCTTTTACATTTAACAGTAGAGTTTTTCCTTTATGTAGAACACTATTCACGAAGACATGTTTTCTAAGCATGAGGTTGGATTAATTTTTGCAGATCTCAGATCAGTCCAGTGCTCTGTCCTCTCTGGCAAAATATTTTAATTCCCTCCTAGCTGAAGTGAATCCAAATATATAAATTTAAAAAGAAGAAAAAAGCAAAATCCAACCCCAGACAATTGCCCACAAACCTTGAAAGTTCTGTCCATCTGAATCCTCCTGGCTGGAATTGGAGATGCCACAGGCAGGGATATTTCAGGTACGCTCAGCTCTGTAGCAATAATCACCCCAGATGCTCAAGCCCATCACTTTGACATCTCCAGCAGTTTTCTATTTCATAATGACACAACTGAAGGGAGAAGGCAAATCTGACCTCTGTGCACTCTTGTAAGCACAGAGTGCTAACACAAAACAGGAAGAAAGTGAAAACCATTTGCAATTCAGTAGGGATCTGCAAATGCAGTCCAGTGACAAACAAGTGATGGGCTCATGCACATCATTGCAGGAATTTCTCCATGCTGATGGTGTTTTCTGATGCTCACCATGTTTCATCCTAACAAAGCATGACTTTGTTTTCCTCACCTGCTGGCCTGCACTGCCAGGCCATGGGGTTTGTCCTAATGCTTGTAGGAGAGAGAAGCCCTGATGTTGTCTTCAGTGGTTGTCTTTCATGCTGAAACATTTTCAGCCTAATCTCTTTTATTGGCAGCATCCAAAGTCAGATGCTTAAACCTCATATGGAGACTGAATAATTAGAAAAAGGGATAGAATCCAACTGCTTCATGTACTCACATGTGCCTGAGTGGTGAAAAGTCCCAAATATCTTTCTTCTCTCTCCTTCTTGACTGCTCTTGAATAACTTTATCCCTCTCAAGTGCAGGGATGTTGTTTTATCCTTCTAAACACTTTAATAGCTGGTTTCCCTTAGTTAATACTCAGTATTACCTGATTTCCCTTTGACTCCAGATTTATATTTTGTTTTCCCAAGGCAGGTATGAACACTGGCTGCGCCCAGGTGCTGCTGCTACTGCCAAGCTTCCACTTTACATTCCCCAAATTCCAGCCTGGTGTGTCTAGGCAGACATCTCTTGGCTGTTTAAATTGAAAAACAGTAACACTGAAATACACGGAGGTTAAAGAAAAAGTCAAACAACTGCTTTAGGCTTTAAGTACCAGGTGAGAGAGATTTTGTGGGCAGGAAAGCTGAAAGAACTGGTCTTTAATGCAGGAGCAGAACAACCTCTACAGAGACATGTAGGCTGAATAAGGATATGATGTGAAAATAGAAGGAGCAGGTAGTTGAAAAATGGCCAGTTATTTTAATTCCAGGGAAATTCCAAAGCAGGACTTGCTGTAGCACATCCAAAGTGCAAATGTTCTGACAGTTTCAGCAATTTAGTGGTGTTTTCAAGATGTCTTCAAACCACTGTTGATTTTCCATCTCCCACTGCCCTTTTATCATCAAGCAAAGATGACAAAGCAGAGTGGGAAATCAGAATATTACAATGTTCACTACCTACACAGTCTTAATGACCATAAAGAGAAAGGCAACCATACGTGCAGAAAATCAGCTGTGAGAGTTCAGCTGCCTGCATGCATGTGTGCAGCAGAGGAGGTGCAGAGTGTGGGGGATGAAATTGTGTCACTGCATAAGGAGTGGTTTGGGCACAGTAATTGTTATATCTGAATGATCGTGACATGCAAGCAGGGAAAACAATGATGTTTTCAGACTCTGCAGAGAAGCCAAATCTTTGTTCCTTCCAAGCACGGCTGAACTTTGAAACCAAGAGCTTAATGCCATACCAGGTCAGTTGGGATATAATTGTCTATAACCACAACATTCAAAAGTTGGAGTTTGCTATCACCTAGCTGAATGACACCCAAAAATTCTTTCCAAACTCACAAACAAGTGAAGAGACAAGTTTGAACCTGAACTCCAGAGTAATCACACCCCTCAGGAGCATAAATAAACATAGTACTGGCTAGAAAACTATTCTTGAGGCATCACTTTTGACTGATCCAGATGAGAAGTTTCCAAAGTTGGGGTTGCGACCCTGAGGAGCGCTGATGGAAGGGAGGTCATGAGCCCGGAAATGAGGGTGGGAGCTGACAGGCTTGGGAACTGCTGATGTAGGCAGATGAAGGTCATGTCAAAGGGGTCCCCTTGGAATATCCTTTTTCCTCCCTCCTGCCTCAGAAACAGTAACTAGTGAAGTTTAAAGCTGACGAGACTGGCTGTTTATAGCATGCTCCTGTATTTTTACAAGTATCCCTGGAAATGAGCCCAAGATGATTAGGGACATGGGAGCAAGGAAAGCTCTTGAGGGAAGGATGTGGGACAAGGAGAAGGGGACAAGAGGCAGGCCTCTGGGAAACAGGATCTGCCAAGCAAAAGTAAGATTCATCAGTTTCAGTGGGATGAGAACAAAGACTTTTTAAGGTTGTAGTGAAATTTTAAAGTCTAACTTGAGGGTCAAATTCTTCTTCCTTAAGAAGTTAGAGGGATGTTCTTGTGCTTCTTCCCTGTGAGAAGCCCCTGGTGCTGAAATGGATACCTTGGTGTGGAAGTTAACACAAAGTTGGATTAATGTGTGGCCAGAGTAAGGTCTGTACAGTTACTACATGCAGAGAAGAAGATAATTACCTCTGAGTCTTCAAATGGCCTCCTTTACTGTCCTTGTGTTTCAAAATCTACCAAAGCTAGGCCCTGCATTTTTGTGTTGAGAGTAAGACATTGTTATTGAGAACTTGGGTGGTTTACAATGCTCATACAATGGAAAAAAGTAGGACTGACCAGCAAATTAATGTAACTTACATTACTAATTTTGTATCATGTCATTATTAAGAAAAGCATTTTAAGTTTTAGTAATGTCATCTTTTGTAATACCAAACTGGCTTCGATACAAGAGGAACATCAGCACCGTGAAATGGATGTCTTGAACAATCCCAGGGCATGGAGGAGACAAACAATTTTTGGCAATTGGAGGGAGTATAGCAATAGCATAGATTCAAGTCAGGGGTGGGAAATGGGCCTGGAGGGGATAAGCCAACAGAGGCCATGGTTGAAAAGCAAACATTAGGTCTGTGTGGTGCAATACCGAGCTGTGGCTACGTGCTGGGTACAACGCAGAGGTAAAGTCAACACCAATGTGTGCTGTTTATTTAATAGTGTTATGCTGAGTGGTGTTCACTGACAGGAAGGTTTTTGTAACTCTGCAGCTACAGGGTTTCCTGGGTGCTGTCTTTTAGGTTCAAAGATGGCTGGGATGAGTCCTGCTAAGGGCTGAACAAGGTTCTGTGAGCCACAGAGCAAGGCAGAGACAAGTTGCCTGTCTACCCCAATTGCTACTATGGAGATTGAAATAAGTGCTGGAGAGAGAGGAGAGGTGAGACCTTGAGAAGAAGGAGAGGCAGGGTTTCTTGAGCTTTAAATTTGCTGGCAGGGCAGACCTAGGTACTCCTGCACAGGGAATCTCTCTGCCTCTGCTTGTTTCCAGCAAGTTAAAGACTTTGTATACCTTTTCATGATTAAATGAATTCACATCAAGCATGTACAACTTCAAATAGCAGCTAAGTGGTCAAGCAGGTGATGCCTGGTATTACATTCTCTGTTGAGGGCCTTGGGAGCTTTTTTCTTGAAGGCACATATTTTAGCAGGATGGTCCAGACTGAATCTGCAGGTGAAATTCAGGTTAAGGCTTTTACATGCATATCTCCTAGGTGCCAGCCATAGAGACGGTTCACAGATGTGCTTCAGGTGTGGCCAGATTAGTGTGGAATCAGTCTGTGGATCCAGTTCTGGTGAACCATCATGGACCAGTCTCCACAAGTTTCTTTTCAGGATTTAAACCAAACCTTTGATTTGTCTGAGAAATTCAAAGTTTTATTTTTATAATTACCTTTAGTTTTGGAACTGCCCTTAGGGCTATCTGGAATCTACTGAAACATGCTGAAGTGTAAATCAAATGATAATGTATTTCATGTCAAAGGCACAGAAATCAAGTATGAGGTTTCTGCTCCAATCATGTGGAAGTTCATTTTAATTTCCAAAGCATACTGTATTTTGTTGTAAGAAACGGATGAGTTCTATTTAATGCTGCGGTCAGAATATACAATTTAAGGCCGGCTGTTTTTTCACATCGAAGCATGTGACTTCAGTTTCCAAAACATTTTTCCCCAAATATCTTTTTCCAGTCTGGAAAATAACCCATGGGAAAATAGTACAAATCTCATCATGATGCTTGAAATCGTCATGGTTTTCACATGTGACTGGTGCCCATGCAAAGTAAAGAAAGGGTCTAGTGTTAAAGGATCTTTATGGTCAGTTTGTGTCATGATTTAAGTGTTTGGTGCCTTTAGTGCAGTAATAATCTGGTCCTATGGCTGGCCCAGTCCCTCTCTTCAGGCACACCTAATATCCAATGTGCTTCAGTAAGTAGATTTATTTGAGGTATTTTTCCTTGATACTACCTGAAAACATGTTAACGTACATATAAATATATAAATATATATATTTAATATAATAATATATATTAAAGTATAAGCATCCCCTTTTCAGGGGACTGTCAGGAATTTTTGATTCTGACATGCAGTCTGACTATTCCTGCTCTTATTTCTTCCTGTTACTGCTGGTCACAGAGTTCATCTCTGTGATTGCACCCTTGAAATAAACTGTTATCAGGTTCATAAGTCAATTGTTGATACATAATGTAAGAACTCATCCTTGTCCTCCTACTGGAGCTCCTAAGTACCAAAGGGAATACTCCTGAATAAAAAAAATACCACCAACAAAACAAAACTTAACTGGTTTCAGTATATTAGAAATCTAAGCCTACAGAATAAATCCTTTACCCAAAATATAGTTCTCCCATACAAAAGCCAGGCATGATAAAAATGCTAGATTAAAAAAAATAATAACAAAAACAAAAACACCCATGAAAACAAATAAACAAATAATGGACTTTTCTTGCTGGAGGCTGTTACAGGGCAGAGCTCTAGAAATAGATCAATTCACTTAATGAAGGGTCTTTGGATTATAAGTTTTCTGTTTGTGGACAGCAGACTCTTTGTATTTCTATATTAACAGAGTTTCTCCTAAGGAGCTGTGGCCTTTAATCTCATTATGTATGGATCTGTGTATGAGAATGTGACATACGAATTTGTTACCAAGATACTATTTGAAGCAAACATCCTAAGGCCTTCCAAGTTGGCAAGTTGATGCTGATTTCTGAGTCATCTTAGCCTAAAATATTATTCTGTATTTCAGTAACATTTTGGACTCTAGAGGGAACATCAGCCATCTTACCTGACTGATGCTATCATATGCTTCCCATTGTTTTTATATTGTATGTCCTAGACTCAGCCAGACACACACACACCAGCCTGGATACAAATGGCACTGCAAACTGAACAGGATTCAGTTAACCAAAAAGGTGGATCGGCTCAGTTAATGACAGCAGCTTCTCTATAGCAGGATAAGGACTTGACAGGTTCTTTCAAGTTTGATGGAATTTGCGTCACCTCATGTGTTGCTTTCCTCATCTTCCTCCTCCTTTCTTCTTGCCTGGGTATTGCCATCTCTTCTTGCTGTGTGCAAGCACACGCTGCTGCTGACAGCTCCTTCTGCTGCACTGGCTCAGCAGTGGCACGGGCAGCATCGACACCATTCCTGAAATGGGCTGGGGGCTCCAGCCTGCGCCACGGGGCTCCTGCCAGTCCCTTGGTTCTAATCCATGCAGTAGTGGCTACTAATTAACAACCTGTTAGCTAGTTCTGAGAGTTGTTCTGCAATGTGGCCTTCAGTAATAGGGGATTGATAAATGGCAGGGGATTCACTTCCAGCCCTGCACTCATTCCAAGAATCTTTTAACAGTGCACAATATCTCTTGCTGCTGCATAATATCTATTTCTGAATTTTAGCTGCAGCTGAGGCTTTCTTTTTTTGTCCTGTCAGAGTTGCTGAGATTGTTTCATTTGTCAGGCGAGTGTGTTCAAAGAAGAAATACTAAAATATATTGAATAAAAATATATTTAAAGTATTTCTGCTCTATCTGAAATACGAATTCTCGAGATCTTGCAGAGTGTCTGCAGTGTAGCCAGCTGCAATATTAATTAAAAAGTGCCAGAGCCCTATAACTTTCATATAATTAATGAATTGTAGATACCACTCTCAGCACAAATAATTAGCAGGGTTTATACTGTGTTCTCTTCACGAAGAATGAGTCACTTCTCCCACACTCAAAGCATACAGAAATTCTCAGGGAAAATGCAGCTGAGTACATTTAATTATTATAATTTCATTTAGCTATTTTTTGATGACAATGTCATAAATGAAATCTAGGACATTTCATACCTTCATGCCGGGAAGCTATCCTTGTAAAGGGAGGACATGACAGTTATAAATTAGTATAAGAGTTGAAAATTATTTCTATGGACATGAATTTTTTGTAGAGCAAAAGTTTACTGAGTAGTACCTCACTTTCATTTTCCAGCAATCCAAAAGTGAAAGTCTTGAACACATTTACAAGCAGAGGAGCTGACCTTCAGGAACTCACATGATTTCCAGCAACATCCCATATGCAGAACTGAGATCATGAAAGCAATAAAAAAAAAAACCTTGCCATTACAAGTCTCCTGAAGCTGGCAGGTCTTATCTCTGTGTAGCCATGTTCCTACATGTATGTGTTCCAAGAATTTATATCACTGAATAGTTAAGAGAATTCACAGTCCTGAATTTTATGTGTGGTAGATGATACTGTGGGGTCTTTAGAAACTCAAAATGAATGTATCCAGATGAAAAAAAATGTACACAACCCCTTGTGTAGCTAAATTTTACTAGCAAACTAAATAAGTAAGCCTGAGGTAAATAATACTGCAACACAGGTAGCAAATTTACCAGGATCAAAAAAGTAGATCCTAAGAAAGGAAAGGTCTGCATGGGCTGAGATCCTTGTTCAGTTGCAATGAAATAGGTCAATTCCTCCAGCCTAAGGTGTTCCTGCTGCCTCATCTGAACTTGTCTTTGGTGTCTCTGAGCCAGGTTCTGTGTCCTGAGCTGCGTGAGCCCTTTCTCTCTGGGTACCTATGAAAGCATTATGGAGGAGTTAGTGCAGCTCAGTTAGATTTATCTCTTTTGCTGTCTTGCCAGTATGGTTAAAGGAGAGTTTGGAAACTATGAATAGAATCATTATTTCAAATATGGTCCAAAAGTTTGTATTTTCACAACCATGTCTTTTCAGAGAAGAGAACTGGACTAAGTCAGAATAAAATCAATTGAGAGATTTTTGGAAGGGAGTAAATGACACAGGGAAAGCAATGTGTTGCAAGTGGGTAGATCCAGCCCGTGGGTACCATATATTTTGAAATCCTTGTGGTCTGGATAGTGACCAGCTAGATTTTTCAGCCTGAGGCTTCCAACTCCACCCCACTAAGGAAGGATTTCCTGCTGCTGTGGAGCCCAAAAACTGCCTGAGCACCATAAAGTCCCTCTGTCACTTATCAACATAAATACAATTAAAGCACCTTTGCAGCAGAGTGTTTGCAAAGAGAACTGGAGATCACTGCTGTCTATATCCTGCTTTTCTGCGGGCTGCTGTCCTGGTACATTTCTGTATCATGAAATTTCACCAAGATCCATGTTTGAAGTGCAGATTTTCTCCAGCCATATTGTGGGCTGATGAGCTCTGCAGAGGCAGGAGCCTCGCCTGTGCAAAAGTGTCAGCCTTGACTGCCGGATGCAAAATGGGATCTGAAGTACAGGGGTCTGGAAGGCAGATACTTTGTGTTATGTGGCCTTTCTGTTCTTATAATTAGGGTATTATTATGGTTGAGCTCTTTCTTTCATAATACACTCCTGTGATGGCTCCCAAACATACTCCTTCAGAGATGGTCTGCAGCCAGTTATCCAAATAATGAAGAAGGGCAGAGAGAGGGAGGGGGAAGATTGCCCACAGCTAATGTGAAACATGTGCCAGTGAGGCAGAAACTAGTGTGTCCATCTTTTAACAGGCAGAAAGTGCATCTCCTTAGAGCCACAGATAACCTGGGGCTTCTGGAAGCCATAAGCAGGTGAGAGTCTCTGTCCTGGCTGTGATACAGCCAAAGCTCGCAGGAAAAGACAGAATGGGCTAATCCATGGCTCAGGTATCCCATCTATGGATAATCAAACGCTGTATCTGACATGATTTGACTGTTCTCCTTGTTAAAGTTTCCATTGCCAGTCTGACATGATGAAATTCCTGTCATTTATGTTGGTATTTTTCCTTATTCAAATTAGTAACTGGACTTGGAGAACATCTTAAGATCAGCTGAGCTATATAATGTCGCTTTTTTACATAAAATACAGGAAGAGGAAAGACTACAAAACTTCAGAGTGCATGGCAATACAGCTCAGTTGTCTTTTGAAGATGATTTGAGTGAAAAGGCTTATCTTCCTCTGTGTAGAGACATTCTTCTGCTGTGGTATAAACTCACATTTTACCTTTTATCTCCTTCATTTTTTCTGGAGAAAATATAGAGAGAACGATAAAATACCCTCTGGTGACCCCTACACCTTCAGATTCCTTATTGCCTCGTGTCTTCTGTGACAGGTAACTTTCTAATGAGTGTTGCTGGAGGAGTTTAACAGTTCTTGTTAAAATGATTTGTTAGTTTTAGGAATTCAATTTGCAAGATGGAATCCTTTACCACTGAAATGATGCAGCTCCTTCTAGCATTACCTTCACTATCAGCCTCTTGCTGCTTCATCCAGCACTGTTGATGCCAGCAGAATTTTTACCCTGGATTTCAAACCTAATTCGACCTGAGGACTGTGGTCCTTTCATCCTTTGGCCAGTTAAGATGCTTGTGACCTTCCATAAGGCCTGCAGATACTGTGATGGAGGTTGGGCTTCGTGCCACACCTGGTGGAAGCTTTGCCCTGAAGTACTGATAGTCTTAAGTTTAGATGTGGTACAATGAGTGGGAGTAATAAGCAAAAGTCAGGAATAGGCACAGTGAAGGTCATGGCAGTGAGACCAAGGTTGCTCTGATTTGGCAGGTGAATATCCTGATGGCTGCATTGATTAAATAATGAGTCACCAGCTGCAGGCTGGAAGGAAGAAGTGAGACATAAGAAGGATGTGGCTGAGGGGAGACCTGGAGAGCAAACATTAAGAGGACAGTTCATGCCCTTAGGAATGGAATAGCTTGTCCACTAGCTTAACTGGTTTTGGCATTTAAAACACACTGGGTAAATCACTGACAAGAATGCCTGAAAGAACAATGTTGCATCAGTTATCTCCCCGATCATTTGACTGGATTGATTTTTATTTATACTAGACAAAATAGGGCTATTTGTGATGTTTCATCTTTAGTCTGAATGTCTTTAATTTGGACATCCATTTAATCTAGAAGTTTTCCATGTGATACCAGTGGGACTGTTGGATTGTAGTCATGACCTATAACCAAACATCTTTCTTGCTCCATGTTGCTGACCGCAGCTTTGGTTATGAAATGTGGAAGAATGTTAAAATCCAGAGTATTTTTCTCAGTGGATTTTGTTTATTTTTAACGGTTTGATCAGACAATGAAAAGTGTCAGTGATGCCAGTTGCAAGTCTTTAGGTATAAGTTTGCCTTTCAGCCATTGTGTGGGAGTGATTATTAGATTTTAGAAACTGACAGCTGTGAATTTTTAGTTCCTTTTTCTCAATAATCTCTGAGAAAATATGGCTTTACATAAATGGCTGCTGTATGAAAATGTAAAACCATGGCCAGGTTGGGATGATGACATCTTTTTTATGTGTTGCTAACTTTTTCAGAAAGCAGCAGCAACAAGCTAAGCAAAGGTTGGAAGCTGCTTCACTGTTTCTGTTTCCCTTGAATTCCTTTTATCAGTCCAGTGACTACATGAGTCCTGATGACAAATTTCTGGGTCACATGTGCCAGAAAGATGGGCTATATGGAGATACATGGCATGGAAACTATTCTAGCTTGAGACCAGTTATGTATACAGGTTTCACACGTGCTGTAAATATGTATATTTCTCACATGGACTTTATTAATAGCACAAGATTGAGACAAGGAGAGCCAGTTACATTCCTCCATAGGTAAATAAAGCAACAGAAATACAATCTTTCTTGTTCCTTATTGTATTAAAACTGCAAATGGCTTATTAGAATCAGAGAATGGCTTGGATTGGAAAGGACCTTAAACATCATCTAGTTCCATGCCACTGCCATGGTCAGAGACAGCTTCCACTATCCCAGGTTGCTCCAAACCTGTCCAACCTAGCCTTGAACACTTCCAGGAATGGGGCATCCACAGCTCCTCTGGGTAACAAGTACCAGGCCCTCACCACCCTCAGAGTAAAGAATTTATTCCCAATATCTAATCTAAATCTCTCCTTTTTCAGTTTCTTGCCCTGTAAGGCAGATTAGACCAGCACAGGTGCATTAGGAAATGCAGAGCAGCACAAGTCAGAGCACAGGTTACCCAAGCCCAGCAGGAGGGCTGCAGGAGGGAAGCAAAGGCAGGGAGTGCAGCATCCACAGCTGGAGATAGAATAGAAGGCTCAGATGAGTATTTAAAGAGCCAGACTCATACATGACCAAACTGAATGCTTGTTTTGTTTTTGGTCCAGTGGAAATTTTGCAATGGAAGAGTTAGATAGTTTTCTTCCTTGGCTCTGTCATCAAGGGGGTGCTGCTGCCATTCCCAGCCAAATTTCTCACATTCAGTGGGATCTAGATTTCCCTCTGCAGGATATTGCTCTGGTTAGGAGATCAGAGGGGAAAATGCTGGAATTGTAGGTTCTCTTTATTTGTATTTTTTCAGGTTCATCAGTCACTTCTGCTGCAATTTTTCAGCTAGTGGTAGTAGCAAGCTGTTGTCCTGGTACGTGGATTAAATAGAGTTTGAGGCACAAAGTGGAGTGGTTCAAGATTGCATAGCCAGTCCTCTGGGTTCCCATTAACAGGAAAAACTGACAAATGTGTCTAGAGAAACTTGATCCAAGTATTCATGTCCCTCAGACACTGAATAAAATCACCTGGATGGAAAGAGCCTTCATTAATGACCCTCCTGCATTAATCACAGCCAGTTAATTTAATATTCAGCAACATGGAGAAGTATGCAAAGGTTAAGCCAGTTTAACACTTGTGATGAGTATGAACTGAACTCCAAATTCCAAAATAATCATAGTCTGGGCTATGCTTTGAGTTCCTATTTATAGCTATAAAAAGGGATACTCTGACACACTTCAGAGATGTGGTGAGTCCAGATGAAAACACAGACATCAGGTGCTGACTATTGAGTAACTTAGGGTAATTTAAAAATCAGATCTATTTTACAACATAGGAGGATAAACTTTGTCTGCCAATGAAATTATTATACAAATTATGTAATAATTCACACATTTTATTTGAAAAACAAGTAGAAATTCTTCTAAGGTAGAGGTAAAGGGCTTCAAACCATCCCAAGAAGAAGAGTGGTCTCACATTCAATACCTTTTATGTGAATGGCTCATCCAGATAATGTGTCCCTAAATGCCAGCAAGGAAAGGAATTCCAGCAAACTGGTAGAGATGACAGCTAGGAGACTGGATCAGGATTTCTCTCTGCACCTCTGCTGTATCTAACATGCATTTTGATCCTGGTAACTTTCTGATTTACAAGCCTCAGTTTAACCACATATTTGAACAGAAAAACCAGAATGTATCCTGTGAGGATACTGGAAAAGTAGAAGGTTTGGAGGGAAGAGATGCTGAGTATAATATTATTTGAGCTGTATTTTCACAGGTTCACTCTCAGAAGAAAATACGTATCATATATAGAATTCAAAACATTCCTCCATGTCCTTAGTTTCAAATGATGGACATAAATGAGAAAAAACTGTATTCAAGTGCTAAGCCAGGATGCAGCAATAGAACTATTGCATTTCCATTTGCATTGCAAGCAAAAAATTCATCATAAATGTGTTAGGCCTGCATGGTTTTCTATCACATTTATGAGCATGATTTACCTCCTGCAATCAAAGTTAGCCACATTAGTGGCTAAGAATGTTTACTAAGTTGTAGAGAAGAAATCAGTTTTAAATTCTAATGATGTGTTTTCATCTATGTCTCAATTAAACACTCTACATTAAATTCCTGAAATTTCTATGCTGCTACTTGTAATGGGTCAGAAATGTCAGAGTATCCTTGAAGTGGAGCACTCTTCTCCAAGGCACTCTGCATAGCTTAATTAGCACATTTATTTCTTTCCCTGTGCCTTTTCTAAGAGCTTTCATTATGTCAGATGCTTCCAGTTATTAGAAATCAGAGCCAGAAGTCCACTGATGAGCTAGTGATCTCTGAAGCTAAATGTAATTTAATGCAACAGTTATCTAAGCAGTTTGCAAAGCCCCTCTGGGGACTGTATGTGCAGGGATGCTCCAGAATGTAGATCCCTACAGACTCTGTGCAGTGCAGCACAAGGCACGTGCACATCCTTTAATGGCCCAAAGTCATCACTATGGCACTTCCTTTTATTCTGCGGTAGCAAGAAATCAAGCAAACAAGCTTTAAGAATGTCAAAAATCAGATGTTTGTTTTGTTGGTGTGTAACTGGTGTTTTTTCTCAACAGGCAGTGAGAGACCTTCCCAATTCTTCAGGTAGCTTTGTTGTCTGGAAGCCCCAGCCTTGGCTGTGTAATTGCCATAGCTGGGCAGTGAGGGAAATGGTTCTCATTTTACATCCTGGAGCCAGATCATGTCTCAGAGTCTCTGGCTGAATGCTTTTCATCCAAGGTAACTGACTAAGCAGAACTAGTTCTGATTCTGGTTAACGATTATGTCATTAATATACAAGTCCTCTAAAATGTTTGCCTTTGAATTATGAGACTTTGACCCTGAGATATCAGAAATCATTCCAATTAGACTAAACACACATAATTCACATAGTTCAGAATATGGTGAGGTCTCTTACCAACCTTTTTCTGACCATAGCCATCATGTGAATGACAGCATGTGCATGTCACACTGGGATTTTCCACTTGGCCTTTGTTCAGTACCAATCTGATAAAGGGATGAAAAGTGAACTTGAGGAATGCAGTTCAAAGGACTTGCACCATTGAACCTGTGAACCAAGGCCGGCTATATAGGCTGTAGTAATGACTTGTGATGCTATCATGAACTAGAGACAGCCCTTGCAGGACTATGAAACAGAAGACATGTAGCCCACAGGTGGGACAGTGAGCAGGAGGAGCCAGGAAAGGGCCATTTAGTGAGTGGAAGGCAGACAGAGGATGCCATAGGAAACAACAGTCATGGCAATACTGTTCTGACAGTTTCTTCCTTCGCTTCCCTTTGGAGGTCTTGCTAAGTTAAAATTCTCATTTTGGTTATCTCTACTCTTGAAGAGACTGTGGTTACATTTTTAAAGACCTGATGCCGAAATTGCTCCCAAATACTGAAATGCAAAAGGAGTAAGGAATCACATAAGTAAAAAATCTATCCAGATTCCTGGATCTTATTATATTAGGACGTATGAGAGTGCTGATACAATGGTCCTGGTTTATTGCCATATTTCATGCAGACACTGAAATACAGAAGCTTTCTGAAGCACAGTATTATGTCTTATGTGGTATCTGTTGATATATTTACCCTGCATGTAAACAGTGCAGAAAAACATTACTGCTGGCTGACATCTTATTAAATAAAACCTACCTTCTTCAAAAAAAACTTTTCATTCCCCATCTGAGATGCTGTAGACTAACGTTTTTTGTTAAGGCAAACTTGATAGCCACATGTATTAATTGAGATTCAAAGTCACTTGACCACCTCTCTGTCTGTATTGTGTGGTCACAGTAGTTTTCCTTTTATCAGATCCCACTGTACAGGTTGCAGGACCCTCAAAGATGCTGTGGTTTTAAATGCTTAGCTTTTTATTGAGAAAATCAGTGCAGGTGAATGAACAGGGTGAGTAGAGTGACAGCCAACAAGGCTGGGATGTACTGCAGTATCTCAGGAAGGAGCAGCCAGATCTGGGATGCAGCACAGTGGGTGGAAGAATCTCATTGTTCCTATAATACTTCTTGAGACTTCAGATATTGTGATTTGTAAGGGTTATTCCTACTTTAGCCATCAGGCTGATCAAGAAAAAACAATTATAGATGATGCACTTTTTTCTTTTAGGGACAAAATGCTGTGCAGCTCTGAGCACATCTTCCTTAATAATCTAGCTGTTCACATTTCACATATGCTCCTCTTGAACTGCCTATAGCAATATGCAACTCTCCTCAGCTTGCCTGAGTTTGGGGATTTCAAAGGCCTTCCTGCCTCCAATGAAGGAGAAGAAGGGCATTGTATGGACTTTCTGTAAGGTTGAACTCCATGCAGAAATTGCAGGGAACAACTTGTTCTTTTGCCTTCGTTTAATATGTTGACAAACCAAGGCTTAGACAAGGCAAGTGTTTTGACCTAGTTTACCCAGAGAGCAATAAGGAAGTAAGCTAGAAAATACCAAGGAAATTACCCAGGGAATTCTCCAACAAGGCAATAAAGTACAAACCAGTCTTTTTGCTATGAACTGTCTGCAGTGCCCTCCACCTCCTTTGGCTTTGCACAGAGCTGACTTTGTCACTTAGTGATTTTTGGAATAAACAGTTTTAAAAGCGCCCCTTTTGGTGAGTCTAAGCAGAGGAAAGGTAACTGGTCACGTGCTGTGAGCGCTTCAGATGGGCTCTGGATGCTGTCTCAGGCAGCACATGACCTGACATGCTGAGCGGGTGAAGGGTGGGTGCGGCTCTGCCAGGGGTGCCTGAGCTTGTTGGGAAGATTGTTGCCATTCCTACTCTTGTCTCTCCCTGTGGTCTTTCTGAAGCAACACTGGGTATTGGCAAAGGGTGTATGATGTAATCCATTTAGGGGGGAAAACACCCTCATAAAGTTTGTGATGCTATTCTCTTTGAGACAAGATTAAGTGGGGATATGGGCTAGTGAGCTGAAAATGCAATGGGACACTGTCATCCCTCCTGCAAACAAAAGTTCAAACAAATCTTCCAGTGGAAGGTCCTGAGTCTGATCTATGTGCAAAAGTACAGACTCTGTAGCAGCCTGCAGTGCCCTGGGCTGGCTGTGAACAGGCTAGAGGGTTGGCATGGCAACACCAGCTTCCTGTGGGTGTAGGAGCATCCCTGAATCACAACTCTACCTGCCATCCCATTGCACCTCCCAAGTGCTGAAGGGGAATGTCATGGGAGCCAGCAAAAGGCTTTCTCTCCCAAAAATAACTACTGAGAATAGGGAATACTTATCTGACAGGGCCTGCTATTGAAAAACGGATCTTGGTTCATATAAGCAGGAAAAAGACATTGAGGCTTATTTGTATTTCTGCCCCTGAGCACAAAGGGGTTGGAAAGCAGGCGGATCCCACCGATTGTGTGTTCCTCCTGTTTGGAGATGTAATCGGCGTACACATACTGTGCCACAGCCTTTCCTCATCTCTAGGGGTTAGGTTTGGGCTGGGAATGAAGTGTGGGGATAGACCACCTCCAGTGTAGAGGTGAAGATTCCAGCATCAGGGTGGAGGAGGGTGGTCTTTGATGCAAAGTCTCTCCCCATCTTCTGACATGTGGCACACTGCTGGGAGCAGCGTTTGTGAGGCATGGAAGAAAACACAGGGTCACCCTGTTCGCTGAATCCCAACTTACCAACTGGAGAAAAAGCCTCCGTGTAAACAGCACAAATGAAACGGATGTTTCACTCTGCTGCTGATAAGTTTATCAGCAAATCCAACGTGCACTGTGGACTCCAAGGAAAATACAAAGAAAAAATGTTAAAGAAAGAGATGTGGAGGATCCTCAGCTTACCTCCAGGTTACCACACCCTGGGGATCAGGGTGCTCTGGTCTGTGCTCTGGCACCTGTCAATCATTGCTCAGCCAATGTGACTCCCAGGCTGGGGCTTTGTCATTTGTAACCACAAGGTCCGGTCCTTCCTGGGCTTCAGCTGTTTTAAGTGCTATTGAGGTAAATGAATCAGAACTATGCAGAGGCTCTAGGGAAGATGGAAGCATAGCAGGGGCAGGCAGGGAGCACAGCTCATTCTGGGGAGTACCATGGAAGGCTCTACTAGACCTAAGGTGAGAGACGTGGCCATGGCCTCTCCAGCTGATATTGTCTGTGAATAGACCATTGTCCTCTGCAAGGAAGCAAAGAGAAAAGTGTCTCTTCTGCTTCCTTGACTGTGGCTCTGAGCCAGTATTGCCTCACCAAGGGCTCCGCATCAGTTTGGAGGTCTCACAGCTCCAAAATGCCTCGCCCACTTTGCCTCAAATGCCTGCTCTGGTGTCCTGTTACACATAGATCATTTTGACTGACTGGATTTTGTTCCTTGCAAGTGAGTGGCTGGGAAGGAGATGTGTTTCACAGAGCTTAGAATAGAACTCTTGCTTTGACCTCCATGACCAGGAGATTAACGCCATTCCAGAATGATATGGTGCATGGTTTTTAAGGGTTCAAAAGGTAATTCCTGTTTACAGAGCTGGTCTGGAAGAGCCTCATAATATTCAGGGTGAGACGGTGGCTGGGCTATCACTACTCTTTCAGGTGGACTTATGCCTTGCTGAGGGAGAACTTGAAACATCCCATGGATGGTTGAGCCCGGCTGCTCGGTTGTGCAAAATCCCACTGCCTGTCTCTGAAACAAGAGAATGAGCAAATTCCTGTACCTATCCCCACTCTTTAAAGGAAATAGCTTCAGAGCTTCTTTTGGGTGATTCTTTCTGGGTTTGGAATCAGGTATGGTTTTCAGAATTTCTTTTAGGAGCTATTTTGATGAGATCCAAAGAAAGGCTGCCAGTACTTATGGAAAATTTGTCATTGACAGTAAAAATGCACTTGCAATAGCCTTGGACTTCCTTCAGTTATTCAGCTCTGTAGATACAATCTTAAATGCTTTGATCTATTGAGGTCCAACCTGCTAATCCTAATTACATGCTCATGTCCAGCATCTTTACCTCTAATGGGCACTGAGAGCTGTGCCTGTGGTATTGCTCCCACCATGCCCACTTTTCCAATAAATATGACAGGCTGAAAGCACTCTGAACAGGAAAAGTCTCCATCTGCTAATAGCATCAACCCTTGTGTTTTCTGTTACATTTCCAGAAACCAGAGAATACAAGATTTCCTTTCTGGGTAAATGTATTCTCATGTCCATGAGGAACTTGATGCAAGTCAACCATCTGAGGCACTGTGAGCCACTGTGAGTGGGGGGTCAGAAATGGCAGGAGCCTGCAGTCCACTGTCTAATGTATTCCCTGGCACAGTCCTAAGGAGAAAATTGGTTATATGTCTTTAGCCAAAGGAGTTATGCACTGACTCATTGTCATGGCCCAAAATTTAAGGTCCTTTTTGAGGAAAGTGGCCTTTAATAAGCTCTCATGTTTACTTATAAGATGTAGACTGACACCATGACCCTCTAGGTTCTCTAGGTGAGACATATTTAGCTTGTTATTAACTATGACCTTATAGAAGGAGCGTCATGTTCATATACTGGCAGGGAACAGCTAAGACTAGAGCCAGAGGCAGGGATTTTAGTTGGTTTTGGAAACTTAAATTCAGATTTTTAGGTGCCAGCAGCACCGAAATGAGAAGATATATGAATATGGAGCTCCACCATTTCAGATGTAAACAATACAGAGCTCTTCTTGAAGGAAAGGGCGAGGCACACTGAGCACATGCAAAGCTGTATTTACTCCAGAAGGATCATGCTGTGAAGTGATGACACGCCTTCCTTCCCCTCTCTACTTCTGATTTTCTCTCTGTATCAAAGGTCCCTGACCTTGGAAATTATTTACTTTTCCTCTGCAAACCATGACCCTCCTTTCTTCTCCCTCATGGTCTCTTTTTTCTCAAAGCTTTTGATGTGTTTCAACCAGTTGACTTCAGCCTCTCCCACCAATGCACACAAGCAGTGACAGTGCAAATCCCTGCTGCCTTTACTGGCACGGGCCATATCCCAGCACAGCTGGTGTCTGCTGGGCTGGGATTTTCCGAGGGCTCCTGCGGCGGAGCAGGTTGCAGACCGATTGAGACATGTTTGGTGGCTCAGCCATGTTTGCCACAAGGGGGGGCGAAGAACAGAAACTGTCTGTGGAAATTTACTGACTCTGAAGACCGCATGACTTCTTGCTAAATCTGAAAATTCCCAGTATAATTGTTTCTAAACCACCTGTGCACCCTTTCGTTATTTACCTGAATATTTTTTTTTTGTCGGTGATACCAGGCCATCATTTGCTATAGGGTGAAAGTTAAGGAATTAATTAGTCAAGGTACTAGTTTCTAATACAAGGGCTTCCACAGAGATGTTGAATTTCAAATATATGTATATATTTTTTTTTCAACAAAATCAGCATGTAGTCTGCTATCTCTTGAGAAATATATGCCCATTAGGAGTATGAGTGGGAACAAGTAAGGTTGTGAGGAATCTTTCTGCAGCTTCTGTTTTCAAACAGTGGTTTGCAAAGAAGCCCTTTTCTTTTCTTTTTTATTTGACAGGTTAATATGTCCAAAGCTCTTTAAATCATCTGAGGTGGAGCAGGGTTATGACTAAGAGATAAGGAGGGATTTGTCTGTCTGACCAACTTCCCCTCTGCTTATAGAGAAGGTTGATATGTTCAGATGTGGCAAAATACCACCGAGGGTATAGTGTCAACTGGAGTTTTGACTGAGCAAAACCCCTTGAAATGCAGGATGCAATGAGGCCCAGCTCTGGGTCCCACACAAGAAAAGCCTCCAGTGATGACCATAGGAAAGGTGCTCAGTCTTCAGCCCATGAAAGATCAATGTAATGCCTAGTACAAAGCTGACAAGAATTTTACTGTTAGGACAATTAATGTTCTTAGTCATTTTTATACTAGATCATTCATTAATTCTGATCTTCCCATCAGAATTAATGCTGCTTATTTTAAAAACTGAGTGAAGGAAAGGGAAATAAGACAGGAGAAATCAGAAAAAAAAGCCCTGAATATATTTTGTGCCTCCAGGCAGGGCACAAAGTCAATCTGCAGTAATATAATTTCTAAAAAAGCCTTTGCTAGGGGTAAAACTGCAATGGTGATCAGAGATGACCAGTGCAGTTAACTCAAGTACAGCTAAAGGCAAAAGCTTCAGAGCCTGCAAAGCTCATCTAGGGCACAGTGCAAGGCCCTGATAGGTGCCTGCAGTGCAGGACAGCCTGGGTTTGCTTTAATATTTTATAGATAATGCTCTGTAAAGACAATGGACTGGTTCAGGTGCAGCTGAAGTCACGTGAATAGAGGTCTACTTAGGGTTTTAGCATTAGGGATGAAGGGACAGAGTAAGAAGCTGTATATATTACATATGGTGTTCCCTATAGTGAGTCCAGTTTCTAAGCTGTGTTGAAATCCTAATTCAAATACAAAATACCTCTAGCAATTCAAGGGAGGAATAGGATATTTGTGGGTGGATAACAATGATGATCTAATCTTTGCAACCAAAATCTTGATTTGGTACATTTAGTGTAAGACAAAATGTCTTGAGATTTTATGTATTGTAAATTCTGCATCTGTCCAAGAGAGGGTAAAGGGGATAACAGATAATCCCAAAGACCCCAAGAAAATTCATAAAACACTTGAGATCAGAAAATGAAACCCACGGAGAAAAGCAGATGCATTACAGGCAGCTGGACTGCAGATTGCACATCACATAAAATGAATGCAGTTCATCACACTAAATTGTTCATGCCCAGACCATATATGTTCAGTTTTCGACAAAGTAATCTCTTTACAAAGCTCCATAATGCAGCGGAGTCAGCTAAGAACGAGTTATAAACAAAGAAGCTATTCAGCTGTCAAAGCAATTTTCAGCTATGCTAAAGCAGAATGGGATGGAATGGGTTCTGCAGAGCCGGGGAGCCGGTGGCTGTGCATGCGTGAGCCTCGTGTGGCGAGGGGACCGCGAGTGCGTGCAGGGCACACGTGTGGGGCCAGCGCTCATTTAAACCCTGTTCTCGGCCTGCACGTGGGGACCTCGCCGAGTTCTGTCCGGCCCGATGGTGTGTTGTGTTCCCATAGAAACCACTGTACTTAGGAGGGGGAAAGGCAGAAGGAGACTGAGGGAAGCAGAAAAATGAGGGAGACCAGAAGTGTGCGGTGTGAATAGATGGTTCAGGTTGTGGGGCTCTTCACAAAGTGGCTAAGGCCTGAGGGCAGTGAGCTGCCTTATTTATTTGTGGGTATGTCGTTCAAGAATAATTCAAGACCTTTCAGATGTACGTCAATTAAACGAACACAGCATCTTATTTCTTCATGTGCACTATCCTCCACCAGACAGGCTGTGTCAGTACTGCCAGGGGCCAGGTTTCCAGGTTGCTTTCTGCTGATACATGAATTTGATGTTTGCTCTCTCTGGTGTCATTAGCAGGTGTTTCCTATCTTCATCCCCAAACTTGGGAAGGAGGCAGAGCCTGGGAACCTACTGATTTCAATTAAGGTTCAATGAAATACCTGTCAAGTCTCCCATAAAAAAAGCTGTGCATGATCTGAACCTCCCAAGGGGTAGGCAGGGCAGAGAGAGGCATGCTGGAGCTATTCTATGATTTTTTTTTTTTGTGCCTTAAACCAGCCAACTTGCCATTGAATCATTTAATAACTAATTAAAAGCCCTGGATAAAACATACTGTCTACAGCTTTCTGGAAAACATCCCAATGACTTCAGTAGAGCCAAGATTTTACCCTTTCCTTGACTGCAGAGCTTGTTTGTTGTCACTTCTTTTCCTTTAGCTGCTTTATGTGGTTTCTCTTAGATGTGGGGGGTCTTTTCCTTTAATCAAACATTCTCACTTCGGCTCCAGAGCACAGACTCAACTCAAGAGTTAGTTCATGACCAGATAGCTGTGTTTTGTCCACTTCCTTTTCTTCTGTGATTTCAGAGATGACAAGGGGTAGAGGAGAGGGCAGTGGAATTCTCAGCAGCTAAAGGCCAGCTTAAGCATTTGTGTGCCAGCACCCACTTGACTTGCAAGTCCTTGTTGCCAGTGCTTACAGAGGTCCCTCAGCTGGTGTCTGAGCAGCTGGAAAAAGGATGGGCCACTACAGCCTAGAGCATCATCTGTTTCACCACCCAGGGCTGAATGCCAGGAGGAGAAACAGAATCCTGTACATGTGTATCCTATATGCATAAACACTGTGGTAACAGGTCAAATTTCCCATTCTGTCTGTGCATGTTCTTTGGTATATGTTTCTCTGTCTTCCCCTTTTGTGCTGACCACTTGTAGCCTCTGTAATTTTTCTTCCAAGGTCTTTCTTAACAGAGACTATTTATGCCTGGAGCCAAGAGGCACCCCTGCTGCCTGCTTGCTTGAAGGCAGGTATGTGCCAACAAACCCTGCTCCTCAGGGACCTTTTGGCAGGGCACACTCAAGTTACTGCTAAGTTCATGAGAAGTTGCTCTTGGTCACATATGGCCCATGAAGAAGAGACCTGAGCCAACAAAAGTTGCCAGAACATACTGCATTCTTCAAAGTTTAAGGCATCAGAGAATGAAGTGACAGCAAATACCCTAAGCCCTCACCAATGCATGAGATGGGAAAACCCAGAGCAGTTGCCTGTGGTGTTGGTATGAACAGCACTTGCTGTTTAATTTATTTTTGTGTACCTAAAGCCATGACACCTAACAGTATTGATAGCTGAGAGTCTATTTGTTGGTTTATTGACAAATTAGAAGAATAAAGAGACACTTTGTGAAGGGAGATATGAGTTTGTTGAACAGCTCTAATCTTGGTTGTTTTCCTAAGATTTAAACTTTGAATTTTACAAGTCATATGTTAAGTACTCTGCTTCAGTCCTTTGTGTCCAGACAGAAAGAAACAGACTGTAAAAAATGTGCTTTGTGGGTCATGTAGAATTCTTCTCTTCTGGGGAATCCATCAGGGAGGATGTTTGCTATATATTTATGAGGTCTCTTGTAGACCTTTAGATGCTCTCAGATGTTCATTCTCTTGACCTTTTTATTGCTAACATTTATCCTTCTAATGGTAAGGTCTTAGAACAATGTAGATGGTTCAGTTCAAACTCCAAGGAAATCTTACATCACTCTTGGCTTTCAACAGGGCTCCCCACAGAACTCAGCCAGATTTCATTGAGACTTTTCAATAGTGTTGGTTATAGTTCTCTAGGGGAGTACAGGGAAAATTACTTTGGGCTTTAATGTTCTGTGTTCGTTAGGCTGTGATTTGTTTGTTCCAGGGGCTGGTTATTATCTTTGATACTGCATCATTCAATAAAGCAGCACTGATTACCAGAGAGTGACAGAGAATCTCCTGTGCTGCTGCTGATTCATGACATGAACTTCTGCAGAGTAATGAAATACCTTGATCACATCAAGATGGTTCATTTCTAGATAGCAGCTAATATGTAAATACTAGATGTTATGTGACAGACTTGAAGGCCAGAAGATAATGTTCAGGGATGATGTCTGTAACCTGCTGGAAGCCAGTGTAACTTTACGTGTGAGTGTGGAGAATATGCATGACTGTTAATTCAGGAACAGGCTGTTATTCAACTACAAGGTTGAATAAGAAAGATTAAAAAAACTTTTTTTAAAAAAGCTTCTGAAGTCCAATTGTACTGTTTATCATCTTGTTGTACCAAAACAAGATGTGTGATGTACTTTGACTTGGAATTTTCCAGTCATCAGTGTGGTGTTGGTTTTCATCCTTTCTCATCTTTCTGTTTTCTGACTTCCTTTTCCAGGCTTTGAAATTTTTATCCTGGATATCTTCTTTTGCTTTTAATTAAATAAAAAAAATAGTGTTTTGTCCTCAGAGTCTACTGCCATACTAGAGAATTTTAAATTCTCAAGTGAGAATTAGCAGGAGATTATGATAGTCAGTCTAATTTCCTTAGAAATGTTGTGGCTGAAGTATTAATAATAATAATAATAATAATAATAATAATAATAATAATAATGCTTTGTTCCTGGAACTACTGAATGCCACAACTCTGAAACAGGTAACTGAACCAGCAAATTCTGGAAATATTTCCTAGAGAGAAACATAGGAGGAAAAAGAACAGGAGTACACCAGCAATGTAATCATAACTGAGCATGCAACTTTCAGCAAAAGAATTTCCTTGTCAAGTGTAGTGTTTTTTCTTTTGACAAATTGCTTGTGTAGAAACTGAAGTTTTTCAGTCCTTTCACTGTTCAAAATTCTGAGGTTTTGGTTTAATTGATGTGGTTATTTTTTGACATCACTTAGGGATGATGAGTCGGTGTTCATGTGGTGTGATTGGTCAGCCCGGTCATTCTTAATGACTTAAGCCTTGCAAACTGCATTCGACTCAGATAAATATTGTTTGGTTGCTGGAAGGAGAGGCTGCCCCAGTACTCAGGGAAATCTACTTCTAATCAAAAGGTTTTGACATCGTAGGAATCAACAAAACTCAAATGGCACATGATTCTTCTGATATGACAGCCACAAGCAAATTTTGGTCACGTGTTATTCCCAAAAGTAACTAAAGTTGGATGCAAAGGAAGTTCCATCTGATAATAACCTAACATATACCCAATATTTTCTCACTATTTCTCTACCACTTGTCAATTCTCCCTTATTTTCTTTTATTCCCTTCTACTTTTTCTTAGGTTTGTATTTTGATGATGCCTGGTTTGATCCCAGAATTCATCTTTGAGTTTAGAGTAGATGTTTTTGAACACTGATGAATCTACATATACGAATGTAGATATATGAAGTGGTTTCATTTTTATGGAGGTTGACTTTTTTACAAGGAAGGAAAGCAGATCTGCTTAGAGACATTGCAATCACATATGTGACCAGTCAATTGGTGCCATTGCACCGAGCAACCTGATCGTATAATTGATGCTTTGAAATATTATTGAGGCCTGGCCTCAATTCTTACTGGGTAATAGTTGCTTATATCATAATGACAAGATATTTCCCTTTTGCTAAGAGAATTTAGGGTATATTCATTGATTGGTTTGGTTTTGGTTTTCCATAAGATCTTTATCACTGAATAGGTTCATCTTCAAAAACCTGGTCCCCTCTCCCACAACATTACCTCTGAAATATTTGGCAGCTGGATTAAAAGCAGGTCACAGTACAGCTTGTTCTGTATAGCCACTGTAAATCAGCTGTTGGGAAAAGATCCCCTGAATACACAAAACCCATGAGTTACAGGTTGTGTTTCATCAGGAGGTGTTTTTTGTTAAAGAATAGCCGGAGACAATCCAAAAATTAATCTTGGTCATAATATAGCCCTGGTACAAAATGCATCATTTCTTCTTGGCAACTTAAGTGTTTGGCATCAGGAACTGTTTACATTTGCATTGTTTTCAAACTTCTGTCTGTGTTGGAAGGTAGAGTGAAATATTTCCTAGATGGCCAGACTATTCCTAAGAAAAGATACACGAGGGACCAGAAATTTAGACACATTCTGTTTCAAAGGTTGCTACATGATCAGTACAACAGATCAGCAACATTGGAGTTTTACTGGATGTCCAGAGCACATCTTTCATTGGCTTTACATAGGTTACACTTCAATTTTATTTATTTCACAACATTCAAATTTTCTATAGTATCAGTAGTTGCATGAGCTACTTTTCCTTGTGTTCCTGCTTTGACACATTCCTATCTATACATGTCCATAAGGGATTCTTTTTCCTTTGTGCACGAGGAGTGGCAGAAGCTCCTGTTGGTTAACTCATTACAGTGTGATTGCATGTCTATCTTAGCTCAAATCCCTAAGTAAATATAAATATTATGTGTCATACTTCTTCATAACTGTACATGATTCTTCCACTTTTCCTGGTACTCGAGCATGGAAAAATAGAACATTGCTGTGTGTGAAGTAAATTGCATGGACCTTGATTCCAGGAAGAACATACACACATGATGATAAATAGTTGCTTATCTAATAAATACTGAAGAGAGTGTTTCTTAAATGACAATGCTTCTCTGAAATCCAGCTTTTGGTTGCTGGGTTGTTGGTTTGGTTTTTTTTAGTATTTCAACACCCTGCTGATACTGTTGTGAAATCTTTGCTGGGCCTTAGCCAATTAACTGAATAAACTTTTACTTGCTTAATGGTTTTGTAACACTTCTATTTGAGATAAACTTGCCATTTGTTAATTTAACTTCTCTCATGCATTTTGTGTGCAAATACTATCTAATCTCATGGAGATTCCAGGTCTCTGAGACTTAGGTTCTTGCAGAATTGTCAAGTACAACAATCAGAACACATTTGGACACTTAACAAAGGTCTCTTAATGTTTTTCACTGATATTTTTTGTTATTTTAGTATTATTTAAGATAATTGCTGTTATGATTAACTACATTGAGCTCTCATATTCTGTGATGTAATTTTCCATTTTCATATTTACATTTATTAGTACACATTCTGTTTAAAGTCATCTTTCATTGCTCAGCATGTGAGCATCTTCTCAGAGAAGAACTGAGATTTTTCCAAATCTGCATTCCAAAACCTGCCTGCAAAACCCTCCTTTCTTATGGCTAACTAGTCCCTAAAATTTAGCTGAAATGTTAAGATCAGAAGTATGATAATGTCACTGAAAATATCAAATGATTGAGTAGAATTTCTTTAATTACAGAAGGATTAAAAAGGAAAAGAAGTATTCCCTCCATACTGCAGATTTTCTTGCTCTGTGACTTACGGTATTGTATTTCATGTTTTCAAGCATTCAAGTAATGGACACAAAATTGGAAGCAGAAGGAAAGGTATAGACATCATTACCTGGAGGCAGTGAAAGAATGGGAGATTTTTCATCCAGTATTGGAGAAATAAATTTGTGTCCACAGGGCATAGGATTGAGAGGAAAATAACTTATATGAAACCAAGGGCTGTAACAGCCTAATTTTGTTCTCTCAACCCAGAAAATTTCGTCCTAGCACCATAAATAAATACATAATATGAAGTGCAGTGGTATTTCCTGATTGATGATCTTGTTAGACCCCAAATAAACATATATTGTGCTCAAACTGTAATAACACAAGCTTAGTACATATAGAGGGAATTGCATCCAGTGACTAAATATGAACAAAATGTACCAAAAAGGAATGATTTAGAGGAGAATGAAATTTTCCTTTAGACTCAGGAATGATTCTGCTGAGCTTTCCCCTGGAAGACAGTCCTTCTCAGGACTGTACAGACATTTTTACCTAATTTGTTTCTCAAGATAATTTTTAAGAAAAGTAAATAAAAGTGTTAGTGATATTGAAACAGATTTCAGGCATTTAGCTATCTACTACCATTATGCTATAAGCTGAAAAGCAACTCTTTTCTTTGCACTCTGTGTCACCTGAAAACATTTCTTCAGTCTCAAGAGCTCTCTGGAGAGAAGAGCCCATACCTGTAAAATATTGTGGGAAGAGGAGAAAGAATAATAACAGCAACAAATTGCTTAATCACTGCAGTTATCATTGCTATTATTATTTGTTAATATGAATATCATTTGCTGTAACACCTATGATGTGGCTGGCAATTTTCAGACACTTCAGTGCTTTCACTTTGTTCTGCAGGTTTCATAATCCAAGGGCTGGAGCAGAAAATATCAATCAGCAGTTTGTGGATAACATCCATAAATCAGCAAGTTGCCTTATAGCAACAGAATCACACTCTTAGGAGGGTTTACATGGAAGGCACGAAACACTTGAGCCCTGGGTGACTGGACAGGGCATAGGGTTTGGACTATGGTGAGATGGCCTAGAGCTCAGATGGAGTGTGGTGCCATGAAATGCAGAGCTTGAAGCAGGTGTCTGGAAGCCTCTCATGGTTGAGATATGATAGTAAATGCATGGAAAGGGCACCAGAGTTTAGAAAGCTAAAATTTACCCAATGCAGAATGGGAGATCAGTTGAGGAATTCAGAACCTCAGAAGGAAGGTTCTTCATGAGCCTTTGTCAGTGAACCCGAGACAGATTTCAGCATCATCCAGTCAAGAATTTGATCAGGAATTTCCAAATCCCCAATGCTACACATATTGGAGTCCCAAACAACTGCTCTTTCAAACTCTTGTGTAATTGTGAGTATTAGCCTCTCCTTGAGGATGATCCATCTACCTAGTTAAGAAACTGCAACAAAACCATGCATCTCACCTGACTTAGTTAGAATATGTTTTCCAGTTAACTTGGAAAACATATTCCCTCTTCTCTTGAGTGTCCTTAAGGCAATTTTTGGTGTCACATCATGAGTTTCTCCCCATATAAAGGCCAGATATGTAAAATTGCTCCCTACCCAGCCATAAATCCCATTTAAGACCCCAGAATAGATTCAGGAGGATTGGGCTGAAAGGGTGATTTTTCCCTTTGATGGCTGAATCATTGCAACATCTGTGTTGAGCTACAGTACAGCTCAAACACTGAGGATGAGGGTGAAGACAAATAAGCAGCTAATACCTCTTTAAGAATCTACAAGAGTGAAGTAATAAAAAAATTACAATAACTAAGATAATAAAAACATTTTCTTACAGATTTTGTAGAAAATTTGTCTTAGGAATGCCACCTGGATGTGTTCCACTGACACAGCTGTTCATACTTTTTTCCCTTTGCTTCATAAAAAACAGAGTCATCTGAACAGCTGTTTGGCTTAATTTTTTAATGTCTTCAGTAAGTAAAAATAAAGGCAAATTACATGAATGAGCAAGGTGAAACTGCCTCCACAGATGCTTTAAAAGCTTTTAAGAATACTTTGTGGATCTCATCCACAGTAAATAAAGCTCTGTTGTGCATGGAAGGAGCTGAGTCAGAAGGACAAGTGCCTTCTGATATTTCCATTAGTTTGCTGACCAGGTCTAGCATTATCTGTCCAGCATCTCTTCACTGTAGAAAGGAAAGACTCCTTTTGATCAGGGCAAATTGGCAGACCTGGTCATATTGAAATCGCAGCCACTGTCCACAGCCACTCCGTTGACTTCACTGACATCACTAAAAATGTCATTAATCAAAACAAGCAAACAAATGGAAAAACCCCATCCTAATTTTGCTTAAATCCATTCATCCAATCTGGAGCTGTCAGTTCCATTGCCTGCCAGGGAACTACCTAAGAAGGTAGTTGAAGGGAGAATGGGAACAGAGCTTGTAAGGGCGTCTGGATAGACATAATTTTCCAATGAAAAATGTAATTTTTTGTTATTTTCAAAATCACTGTGTTGGGGGAAGGGGGAAGCAGAGGAATCTGTGCTGATTTGTGCTGCCCTTCCTGACACACAGCACACTGAGAGCATTCCAGGCTGAAAAAGAGTCAGGTTTAAAAGGGTGATGGAATGAAACAAGTGGGAGTTGTGATGTTTTTTGTTACCCAGTGTTTCACACACCTCTAGCGGCAAACCCTCTTCGTTGCCAAGACAACCCTGAAGAAATACGAAATCCAGAACAATACCCTGTGTACGAGGAGCCTCGTATTCTCTGGTGCACGCCTTCGTTGTGAATGTCAAGGGAAACACTGCCCTACCCTCCACAGCGACCCAGGTAAGCCCAGGTAAAGTTATAGGTGATGTCTGTGAGATTATAATGACTTACATTTAGAGATTGTCTTTTGTCCTGGCAGCTGCCAAAGCTCAAGGGCTGGCTCTGAGAGCCTGGGCACTGTATTCCTGCAGTGCAGCATTACCCAAGGCTGGCCAGGCAGCACCAGGAGGATTCCTGAGGCTGTCATGCAAGTAAGTGAGGGCTGGGGCTCTGGTTGCTCTCCTCAGTCAGTGCTGCATGTGAAGGTGTCTGCAGTAAGCAGGGAATGCCAGCCTGTGGTGATCTGCCTTTACAGCAGTTTCTAAAGATTTCTCAGGCAGCTGAATGCAAGATTGTGCAGCCATAAAGGTCTTTTTGCTCCATAACAGGGATATACTGAGCTGTGCTCTGTCTCTAGGTCAAAGGAAATATAAATGTGACTTAAGCCTCTTTGCTTAAGATCTTGGCTCAATGCAGGACAGTGGAAGATCTGGAGCCTTGGGTTTGTTAAAGCTTATTTATTTAAACCCAATGAATGAATCTCAGACCAAGATCCAAGAGGTCAGAATAAATATCTGCAGGGACACTTTTGGCATCCTCTTGCAGGCAGGAGCCTCAGGAACTTTTCTGTTTCTCAGAGAAATGTTATGTGCAGTTTGCAAATGATAAGTTTTGCTTTTCCAAATTGTCTCCAAGTCATCTTTAAGATTCCTATTGTATTCCCAGAGACAGGTAATAAGTGATAACCTTTTTCTGAAGGATGATAAGAATACTGTTTTTGTTATGCTTGAAGTTGACATTGACCTCCTTGTTAGGAATGGCTGCATCCTAAGGAAGTAATGTCATCTCCCCATTTGGTTAAAGCTCTTTGTTAAATAGGGGAGCAGCACTTGGAGCAGGGGACACATTGCACATTGCAGTGCATCCATTTTGCTGTGCACTCAGTGTG
Source organism: Anthoscopus minutus (assembly GCA_013399455.1). NCBI lineage: Eukaryota > Metazoa > Chordata > Aves > Passeriformes > Paridae > Anthoscopus > Anthoscopus minutus. The sequence goes on from VWYI01005147.1 coordinate 206,873, forward strand.
AGGACAAACTCATTCTAGCCTGCATTGAATCACAGCAGCATCCCAAAAGTAAGCAGGAGAAATGCCGACATCTTTTGCATCCTTTCTTTTTTTGGCTCTCTGCTCCCTCGGTTCTGTCCTTTTGTATCAGCTGCCTGTCAGATGTTCCCAGCAGGAAACTTGGCAGTGTTACAGGTGTATCCTGATGAACATGGTCTTTATGTGTCAGGGAATCCTGGGGGACTGCAGCTTCCTCTCTTCTGCTGCACTTCTAGAACCATATAACATTCCTCCTTTTGCAATTTTGTGCTGAGATACAACAACTCCAGGACTTTGGGCTCTGAAAGAGAGGTAGCAAGCAGTGGTAGTTTGGTGTGACAGGAGCACCAAGCCAGCAGAACAAACCAGCTGGTGCTGACAACTCCGTGTCTATACTATTAACACTCGGGGGTTTTAGCCTGAGGCTAGTATGAGTGTAGTCCTGTAGGCTGAGCTCTGCAACTGTGGTATTGAGTGAAGCACAGTCAGCCAGGGATTCACTTCAGAAACACTTACCTGTTCTAGAATAAGACACAGATGTAGATTAGCGTTTGTGGAGCAGAGGTTCAAACTAATCAGTGCTGAAAAAGTGTTGCATATTTGAGCATCATAGTGAGACACTTTGAAACAGAGCTGGTTGTGGTTTCATGGCTCCATTAGCATGTCCAGAGCTTCAGCTTCCATGTCTGTGAGAAGAGAAACCCCAGAAGCAACAGTTCTGCACTGTGCCTCTTTTGTCTTCCTGAAGAATAAACTCTACAGTGCACCAAGAACCATCACACCTTCATCCTGTTAAAAGACACATCCTGTTAGAGCTTCGGGCGAGGCATCCCTGAGCTCAGGCCACTCTGATCGTCTTTCAGCACCTTAGAAACAAGCTGAAAACTCCTGGCTGCTCAGGAACAAAGGAGTATGTGAAAGAACTGCAATTTCATAAACCATGGAGTGGGAGTTGGAGCTATTATAGAACATCCCGTTCCAAAAGGAAACAAATGACAGCCTGACGCTGCTGGGTAGTAGTGACGTGTGCGGCCGCAGAGTGAGTCAGTCTGTGTGAGATTCAGATATGGACCTAGAGGGAAAACATTTGTGGCAGCAGGACCGATCACATGCTCATAGATGGAATTACCTCAGCTCATTTTTCATGCGTGTGTTAATGTATTTGCTGCGCTTCTTCAGCAAAAGGCAAATAGTACAGAGGAAAAAGTCGCATGTAGAGGCTGCTCCGTCTCTTCTTGCAGCCTCTTGCTTCCCACCCACACTCCTGCACAGCCTGTGATAATGTATCACGAGCTGTGTTTTGGTATATCACTGTTTTGTTCAGTAAGATGGAATGTGCTGCTGTTATTTTTGTTATTATTTGTGTTATTTGGAATCCCAAAACATTGGTCTAAAGGCACAGTGAATTATTGTGAAATTATTTAGTTTATCAGTGAAGTGATGTCTTGCTTTAACAGCTTAGAGCTCAGTTGAATGCTTGTATTCATTTAAAAATGAAAACTGGAGCCTGAGGATCCTTTTAAGGCCTGAAAGGAGTCGGTAGAGCAGATTCTTTGGTACATGGGGGTGTGCAATGATGTATAAATTGTGAAATGAATTGGCTGTTTACCGGAAAATTATGGTGATTTCATGGTTGTGGTCCAAGATAAGAAACCCTGGCCATGGTTTAAGGACGAGGAAGCTTTAGTAGTAATTCTACCTTGAATTCTACCCATCTCAGCTTTTTTCCACACTGTTTTTCTCCAGCTCAGCCTCCTCCCAGTTGTATCTAAACAACTCTTCATGTGACTCTGCAGCAAGCCACATCAGGAACTGCTGGTGGTTAAGACTGTGAACAAAAAACCCTGTAAAATAGAAAAGATTTTTGTTTTTTCTTTTTTGTGTATGTGTTTGTTTTGTTTTGCTTTTTGCTTTTTGCTTCAACTAAATCAGTGCCTGATCAGCATTGCTCCCAGAACAACTACTCTGGCCCAGCTGAAAGGCCTGAGTGTTGTGTAGTAGGGGGACACTGACAGGGGCTGATGGTGAGAACTCTGTGACAGCGCTGCCACCAAAATCTGCAAATCAGGAAACTGTGGCCGGTGAAACATTGCTTCATTCAGCAGCAAAACAGAACAGCTGCTGTATCTCCAGAAGGAAAAAAAAAAGGGATGTTATTTGACTACAGAGTGTGTAGCCAGGGTTGGAGGACAAACTAGAGGAAGGATCTGGGTTCAGAGTATAGAAGTCTCATGGAAGAAAAATGCCTCAGAAAGCAATATCAGCCATCATCAGGGGTTTCCCATCTCTTGTGCTAAAATCTCATAAGTGCACATGACATTTCATGGACGTTTAGCCAAATCTAAAACAGAATTGCAGGTCTGGGTTGTAGTCTAACCCTCAAACAGCACCAAAGTATTGAGAGAGCAAAAGAAGAACTCTCCTTGTATTGGAACTGAGAAGTATGGCTTTTTCCTCTCTGTGTACAATTGCCCAGATGTTTCAAAGCAATGTTGGACTGAGGGAGCTCACCTGTCACTTCTCCCCACTAGACATGGAGGGTCTGTGCTGGTGTAGCTGAAGTCCATGGGTGAGCCAACTACCCTGGGATGGCTCTGACCTCCAGGAGCACTAGAAGAAGAAAATGGCTAGAAAAATACTTCATTAGACATTTTGTTTATAGTAAAGCCTTGGCAAACAAGGCTGGCTGATCCTGCCACAGAGGGAAAGGGATCGGTCTGAAGTAGGTGGGGTGCCTATCTCCCCAAAACGACAAGCTCAGAGCTGGAGCCGTCACCTCGAGCCACCATTATCTGCTGCATCCTTACATGCCCCCCCTCTGCCCTGGCATGGGTACTCTTCCCCTCTTATCAGTGAGGTGCCAGCATTTCATTTGCACAGCTGAGTGCTCTGGAACTGACTCTGTGCATCCATCAAGGTCATGAAGTCATTCAATCCCTTGCTGAAGTAGCCTCTGGTCAGGAATACAGGACTGCAATGCTGCTGGTACAGCTTACAATGCCAGAGGGATAACTTTCCTGCAGTACTTCAAAGCAGCTTTCCTGGAAGAGGTAATGGTCTGCCAGTATTGCAGAATGGTAATTTTGAACCCATAAAGAGCTAGTATTGTAGTCTCAAAGCAGACTTGAAAACCGGCCGCGCCCTTTTTGTCCTGCCTCAGATGAAGTGCCAACGCCGTCAAAGAAAAAGGTGTTTGCAGCATGTGCCGTGTCCCTGGGTAGCTGGCAAAGGTAGTGACAGCCGGCAGGGCTTTAGCACCACGCCGGGGATTCTAGGAGAGGGTTTGCCTGCTGGCAGGCATGAAAAACAGGGCTTCTGCAGCTGCTCCTCCGGTGGCTCACGGATGGCATCCCCCACAACAGACCGCTTGATACAGCCGTGCTGAGCGATGCTCCCGCCGCCAGTCCCGGCCCTTTTCCTGGGCACAGAGCCCAGCGAATGCCAAGGGCAGCCCGAGGAGGGCTGCGAGGGGCTGATGTCACTGCCCAGCCTGCGGGCGTGACTCATTCGGGGAACAGAGAGCTCTTCATGGGCCCTGGAAAACACGAGCCCGTGGGAGGGCCTTGCTCCGGGAGGGAATGAGACAAAGGTGCGGGAATAACCCAGGGAGCTCGAGGAGGGGGCCGCACCTCAGCCCCCAGCACTGAGGGCTGGAAGGAGGTCACCTCCTATTTTGGATTTCTTCCCTTTGGGTTGTTTTGAACAATTCTGCCCTTGCTTTAAGAAAGGATCAGGGCGGGGGAGGATGGATTTATGAGAGGAATTCCCTGCACCTTGAGCTGCCTGAATTAGTCAGGAGCGGGGAAGATGGAGCAGAGGAGGATGGAACATGTCCTGAAAGGTGCGTAGGCAGGGAGCTCAGGCTCCCCCGGCAGCAGGAGCAGTCGGGGCTGAGGCACATCCCTCAATCAGGTGCCTCTGTAGGGGCTTCCTCCTGCCCCTAATTCACACTGGTGGCAGAGTTCTTAGCAAGCCCCAGGTGAAGCCAATTCCATGAACGAGAACAGGGATAACCAAACCTGCTGCCAGCAGACAAGGGAGAGGATTCACCGTGCCTGCCAGAGGTGTTATGATGGAGGGGAAAGGGAGTCATCTTCAGAGCTGATGCTGCTGCCTCGCAGGGAATGGATTCACTTCTCTGTAAAGTCAAATTCCTAAAAGTGACGGCACTTGTGGCCATGGTGACATGGCCAATGGTTTCTGAGCACTTCCAAAAGTCTTTTGAGATTGCCTAAAGGATCAAGTACTGGTGATGATAGAATGTGTTGTATCTAATTATATAAGCCCCAAAACCAGCCATTTCCTCTTTCTTCCGTCATTCTAACTGGCTTCATGAAGACACTCACAAGAGAAATACTCTCTGTGAACAACCCCATTTGCAGATTTTCATTGAAGGTTCAGAACCAGCAAATTGAAATAATCCCACAAATTTACATAGAGTGGCCACTGCATCTGATTCTTCTAAATTGTTCTTTTATATCTGCAAGGAACCAAGTGAAACCTTCAGATTAAATACCATTGAACTATAGGACTTGGGAAATTCAGATTCTACTGTACATCAGCTTCTGAGCCTGAAATTAAGATTTTTTTTTTTTTGTGACAGCACATGCTGAGAATCAGGATGAATAGGCAACATGCAAATTCAGTTCTTAATTATGAGCCACATGGAATCAAAATAGACAAGCCAGTTCCATTAATGGAGAGGCAAGCAGAAGCACTGATGTGAGATTCCACTTGAATGTGGATATGGTTGTCAGGATTTTGTAAAGATGCTTACAAACTGCAAGGTTTCGGGGATTCTCTCGTGACCAGAAATTGCACTGTGTTTACTATTTGCTATTCACAACTATCACTTTTCACTAATAGAGTCAGGAAAACAATGTCAGGTGACTGGTACAATTGATCAACATATCTAATGAATAGCCAGGATTGAATAGTGGGGCAGAGGGACAGTGAATGCGTTCAAGTGGGAAAGTGATGGCCCATGATTTTTCTGAGAAACAAATATATTTTGAAAAATATCAGCTTTCATTTCTGAACTAATGAAGATAGGGTCATGTGCTAAATTTGCAATTAATATTATTTTAAAGAATAGATCAAACAGCTCAAGCAGATTTCCTCTAACTGACAAGTTCCATTAAACAAGAAAGCTCATTCTTAGGAGATTTTAATATAACACTGAGAACAGAGAACAAAACAATGAATGGAAACATATCAGCAGTCAATTTCCTGAGTATTCAAGCCTGCATTATACTTTGTTCTTTGCTACAGCCACGGCTCTGTAATTATCAAGCGTATTCATGGGACTTTTTCCTATTGACACTCAGCGTGAGTGTGGCTGGAAAGAGATTAAGCTTTTGTGGCAGCCATTTGAATTTGTCTAACTAAAAACAACCTGCAAGGCTATGGGGAGCTCTATGTCTCAGGGGATTTGTGATGGTCTGCAGAAGCTGTGGGTCACAGGCTCAGACCTGTGTATTGGGTGTGTGCAGGACCCCTGTGGCTGCAGTCACGGGCACAGCCACGAAGCAGTGACTGATGATGGAGCAGATGCTTCAAGTTGCTCCTCTGTTATATGACAAAGATGAGCTTATTGGACCACGAATGGCATTGCTGGGTAAGCCATTGCCTATTGGCTTTTCCTCAGAGAAGGAACTTGTTCCTACAGGACTTCATCTAGTCTTTCTTGTAGACACTATCACTGCTTCTCAAGTGATACTCTGGAATAGCCCCAGGCCAGGTTATACCCTCTCCATGCTACCAATGGAGCTTCATTTTGTTATTAACAAATTATTATAACACAACTATTGTCTTTGTGCCTCTCGTGCACCCCGCACCTGGGAATCCAGTGCCTTGTGGGATTTCTGGAGACCAGCCTCTTGACAGCTTTCTGTGCAGGTTTGCCTCTCTACAGGTGATATGGAGAGAGGTAGTGGCGAGTGAGGAGCAGTGCCTGGGGTCTGCTGGTGATGGTTGTGAGGAAGGAATAGGAGTAGTATGTGACAAGTGGACTGCAGGGAGAGGGAACTGTGAGCTGATAGCATTTCCAATCTGAGGAAATCCAGAATGTTCATGTTAACTCTTCTGGAGCCTTGATTTCATTTGTACTAATCTGGAGTTTCCTTTCCACAGCTGGTCAAAGTTGTGCTCATTCCCTCCAGGCAGGCAGGAAATGCCTCTCTGAGGGAGCACCGTATCTCTTTGCTGTTTGGTGCAAGTGTGGGCAGCAATTCAGCTCCTCGCCTTGTGGCCTTGATTCAGTCCTCAGATTTGGGCAGGCACCATGTCTTTTTACACAGTTCCTTGTTGCTGTGTAAACAACCATTTTAGCCAAAGATGGAAAACCAGAATCCTATTTACTTAGGATCCTTTGCAGTCCCATAGATCAGGAGCAACAGTGCTGGTGTTGTGGCTCATTTCCAAACCAGGTAATTGCAGAGCATTCTGCCCTACTTACACACCCCCCATAGTTTCAATTAGAACAATTGTTTTCATTTTGCTTTCCTGCTCTGTCAAGTATTAATACAGTTGCTGTTAAGCTGCTTGTGTGGTCCCTCACCTTGGTGTTGTGTTTCCATGGTAAAGACAGACATCCTCGTGTGCATACCTGGACCGAATTCCCATTGGCACAGACTGATGTAATTCCATAACAGAGCTGTGTTGATTTGCACCACATGAACACAGAGCTTTCCTATGCAGAGAGCCACATCCTTCTCTCTAATTAAAGGCTCTGTATGAATGCCTATGATCTTTTTATTTTTCCACTCGCTCTTTAGCTTTGCAAATAACATGAGGTTTGGATACTCATTCACATGTCTGGTCACAGTGGTGGTCTCTAGAGACTACAACAAGCCTCCTTTTGATGTGCTTCCCCCTAGCTGTTCAAGAGTGGATCTATAGGGATATCTGAGCATTTTCACTCTTGGCTGTAGTGTGGTAGATAGAGTTCATGATGTGTGATATTTTATGTTATGAATTGCTGGAAAATGTTTTCTTTGGAAACAAATCCCTCTAAATTTATCAGGAGAATTAAGAATGTGGAAGGATGCCTGAAAGCTACACAGCAACAGGAGATTACATGCTTGCAGCTTAAGCCACCTGGCATATTGAGCATTCATGTTCACAGCTGAGGGCTCCAGCACTTACTATGCTGTTTATGTGCTCAGGAGAGCTTTCCTTTTGTCTGATAAAGAACTAGGCTTGAAATGGCACATGTTTGGGCTGGTGGGCTCTGTGTCACACACTGGAGTGAGGTTTGCTGTCTGATTTTCTAGTCTGTCATGTGGCCCATCAGATGGTTATCAGCATCATATGCATGTGCTGAATGGATTAATGTTTGTGTGCATGAAGGCTTGAGCAGATCATGGCTTGGGTTGCTCTGCAGCTCAAGGCGGTGGTGGCCGGTGTCATGGAGACCTTTCTAGTGGCTTCACAGGGAATACATGTAAGCTGTTATATTTTGTATAAAATAAGCAGACATTGCCATTCCCAGCACTCCTTTTGGACAGTTTTCTGAAATGTCCAGAATGCAGTCACGGCTCAGTTCTCAGCAGACAAAGGAACTGGGAGCAGATTCTTTGCAAACATTGACTCCCATAGGAGACAGTTGAGTTGCCCACCTGTGCAAAGCAAAGTGACAGAGTCCCAGGCAGTGCAAAGCAGAGTCGCTTTAGTGCAAAAACCAGGCCTTTTAAAGCAGTTAGCCAGTTATCAGTTTACATAGTTTTAAGGTACAACAAGACCAAGTCAACCAACTGCCATGCATCACAATGTGGGCATGCAGCAGTCATGCAGCACATCACTCACATTTCTCATGTTTCTCTACCCCTATTCCAGCTGAGCCACTCTCCCATAGTTCCCTTCTACTCAGCTTAAGTAGCAGGTCTGAGTTATGATTTTACAAGGTAACAAGGCCCTTATTTTATAAGGCTTTACCTAAATGCAACAGCTACCCATATGTGTCTGGCACTACATAGGATATATTATATACTACAGTGCCTCTGTGTGTCCCACATGAGCTCCATCTATCCCTAAAAAAGGATGTGAATCTCCTGTAGGGCCTGAATTCTACCTGCCTCAGGGAGGTCACAAACTTTTCAAATAGCTCTAGATGCCTCTGTTCAGATATCTAGAGCCCACCCACTGGTGAAGTGCTGCAGCTGAACAAATACTGATAAAATTTGTCTTTAAGATGAAGTGTTGGGAAATTAAATATGTAAAATTTTCATGCTATTTTTAAGCTCAAGATGTACCTCAGTACTGGTGGGACTAGGACTGTCACCTTCACAGTCTGGTTTGGAGAAACCTGGAAATTGAATGAAGGGGCATGACAGGTGTCTGGCAGCATCTCTCACATGCAGCAGCATGCTTGAGGCAGCACTGAGGCAGGACTTTGTTGAAGTGCTGGATTAACATTGTGATCAGTCCAGCCCTTGAAGCTGCTCTCAGGTTGGTACAGGTTGCAGTAATCCCAAAGCCCTTCTCACTATATCTCTAGTGTTAAAATGGCCAAACATCTGGTCCAGCAGGACATGGTTTGTAAAAGAGTTGCTGTATACTTCTCAGTCCCATAGAAAGTGCAGAACAGTATAGCACAAGGCACAGAGATCATTTTATCTCAACTCCAAATTATCATGATTTCAGGTAAACTATCCTGACTTTGTCTGTTCTCTCATATTGATGGTTTTTTTCCTTAAAATTTTGTTTTCATTCACTGAGGAAATATTTTTGTGTCTTCAGCTTCCCAAGGCCTCTGAATTTCTAAAATGACAGTGGCACTGTAGGTCTAAAATAACAGTCGGCATGCCCTGGAGCTGACCACCAGTTGTTCTTCCTTGTGCAGTAGCTGTTTGCAGAGTCAGGACAATTCTTTATATACAGGTTTTTTTACTCCCTTCATGCAAAACAAAAGGGTTTGGTTGTTTTCCCAAAGCAAACAGTCTGTGTCAGCTGTCTTGCACTAACAGAAAAAACAACCAGCCAAAACAGCATGAGCTTTTATATCGAAATCCATGAATGGCAGGTCACAGGTTCCCTGCAGAAGTGATAGGGAAGGTAAACAGCTCAGAGCATGCCGTGTTTGCCATGCCATTCCAGTGCACAGCAAAAGCTGTCCCCAGCCCTTCTCCCCCTCATGCAGCAAATCACATTCTGCTGTGTAAATAGCAGTTAATAAAACGAAACCAAATGATCATTCTTTACTAGTTTATAATTGCAGCCTGCCCAAGACGTTTCCCTTGCATCAAAGTCCTGTAGGAGTTTAGGCACTATGAGATAAATCAGGGAAAGTTTTAACTCTTGGGCTGGATATGAAAACAAATCAAATGGGAAGGAACGCACCTTTTGTATCACGCTCTTCCAGAAAGGGAAAGTTCTAAAAAGACAAAAGCCCAAAACACCGGAAGGTTTTATTTGTGCTGGTCTATATCAAGCCAGTTATTATCCTAATTGTTTGTGTAGCCACTGTTTACACAAAGTGAAAGATGGCACATAGGAACACGTACCAGCAGTCTGTGTTTTCTGATGAGGCCCCACAGTGCTAGAGCAGGAGCAGGGAGCTCCAGGTCTCCCCTTGGTGGTTCATAATGGGGTTGGAAGGGATTTGCCACCTGAAAATAAGAAAAGCCATAGGGATGTGTTTCATTTAAATGGGTGCCTCTGTGGAATAGGATAAAATGGCATTGCCATTTCTCCCCAGCCATGCCAGAGGAGGGCTATGGTTTGGTGCCTCATGCCTGGAGGCAGGAGGCCAGGAACAGGGGTCTTTAGGCTGCAGTTTATTTAGGTTAGGGCAGTTCACTAAGAGCAGCCCATCGATCCTTGACACTGTGTGATGTTTGCAAAGGGTGTAATTGCAGTATCCCACCCAGCTTTTGCACAGGCTATAGAGTAGAATGAGCAGATGGAAATCAGGTTTATACTTCCCTCACCTTCTTGAAATGACTCCTCAGAGAATTATTTACCAGGTAGTGTGAACCCAGGTAGCATACTCTGGACCATAACGAATCTTAATATTGCTGACAGAGACCTGGCCTCAGCTGGGCACAGAGGGGAAAAGGACAGGTTTGAAATCAGTTTGCTGTCTAACCAGTTGCCAAGGTGGACGTTTTAACAGAATGGATGATACTGTCCCTTCTTAACTCAAATCCTGCCGGCCATATTTCACACCATCTGGAGTTTGTGCAGAGCCCCCTTTGGGAAGGCAGCCAATAAAGAATTATAATAATCTAATCTTGCCATGATAAAAGTGTGAATAACCATTTCAGAGTCTGACTGGAAAACTACCGCAACCTGTCAGTGCTCCTTAGATGGTGGCCAAGAGGGCACCCGATGACACACTGCAAAGTGTGGCTCAGGAGATAAACAGGAATTGGCTCATACCAGACACGAGCTGAAAACAGTTGGATTTTCACCAGAAACAAAGGACAGAAGGAGAATGTAACTTCTGGGCTTGGGAGAGGTGACACCCCCATCCACACTTATTCCCATGGACATTAAGGCACTTGGCACTTTTTGGAAGGGCTGGGGCTATTTTTTACAGCAAGTTCTCCAGAGCCACTATCTTTTAAGCCTTTGCAGCAGTCTCTGCTGGAAATCTTTGGTTTCACACTTTTAATTGTTTCTCAGATGGAATGAGAGTCAGTCCGGTCTTTGTTTTCCAGTGTTGTGGAGTTCCTACTGGCATTTTTTTCATCCCACCCTGAAGAAGAATTTTCACATAGCTTTCCCCACATTGTTTGCAATCAATGATTTCCCTGTAGTGGATACTAAAATTTTAAATGGCAGCTTTTGGGACTCACTGGTGCTTGGGAGACAAGAAATGTGCTTTAGTGATGTTCATGGCTTGACATAAACAAGCTTCTTAGCAGCACCCAAAAAGAATCCTGAGATTCACCAACACGAGTATGCTTTTGGTCACCGCTTAATTCTCCTTGTACCACACTTTATCTTTGCTTAATCTGGTGCATTATAGGTACTTCCAATATCCATCCATTCTCTTATTTCAGTCTGGCTGCTACAGGGAGTGAGGATAACCACAGAAACCTCTGTCTAACTGTCTGAATAAAACCTGTACTTTACACTGCATACAGCAAAATTATGCTTCTTTTTTCAAGGGATGTTCCCATAGTAGATACAATTTAAGACAGAATGACTCCCCTTGTCAAACAGGCATCTTTAATGCTGCTCCACAGCACCAAACAACAATGGCCCTTTTACACATGTTCATAGGTAAAAGAGTGGGAGTAACTTGCCCAAAAATCCCATCAGCAAAAGCCGCCCAAGCCTGGCTTCATCTTTATGCAAGTATTTAATTTTCTTTAAAATTCTCCAGCAACCCATAGCAGGTGTTGCTGCTGGGTAAGGGTTGTGAAAGGGTCCCAGAGCTCTTACTCTCTGTTTAGGTGAAGGGGTTTTCCTATTGTTGCTGGCACTGAGGTGTGTGGTCTCTTCCAAGGCAGGCTGCTTGGTACATAAGTGATGCAAGTTATGGAATCATGCAAGAGCCTTGTTGTCACTCCCTAAGTGGACTAAAGAGACTGTTGGTGGGGGAAAATCCCTCAGCATCTGCCTGCCTAACCAGCAGCCTGGTTTCTGCTTTGTGCTGGGAGTTGGTGTTTTGGCTACCTAGAAACTACTCTGGGGTAAGGTACAAAGATCTCAATAGGATTCAGTCATTGACTTGAGTGATTTCAGCACTATTTTTCACCTCTCCCATTTTTATATCTAGCCTCATGGCCTTTTGGAGCCATCTTTTAGGAAGCCAGTTTATTAGGGATGTGACTTTTAGAAAACTTGTACTTGTTTCAAACCAGAACTAGCTTCACTTTAGCTAGTTCAGGTCAGTGGAGTTACCTCCCTAAATCACAGAGAATTAGGACAGAGGTAAACCCTGTAGCACGTTCTCTCTGCAGTACCTTGCACAAAGACAAGAGTTATAAAAGAAGTCAGGTGAAGTTTTTGGAGTGGTTATCACCAAGTCATATGCTGATGGGCTGATGGTTTAAATTCATTGTAAAATGTGGATTTCAGAGCCAACAGCCCCAGCATCCCTGTTTGGGACTTTTAAAGGATGCCATTGCTTGATAACCAAAAGGCAAGGGACAAATTCTTCAATCCCTTTATTGAGAGTTTGCAGAACAATCACCATCATTTATATCACCATCTTAGGTTGCTCAGTGCTCCAGAAAATGGCAGTTTGCCTTCATTGCCCTGGGAAAGAAGATGAGCCCTGATGTGCCATTTTAAATCATGTGCCTTTATGGACCCAGCAAGGGCTGGGGTGAAGCATGTCGTGGGAAGGCAGATAACACAAACATGAAAGCAGCACAAAACATGAGAGCCTATAAATAGCAGGAAATAAAGAACAATACTGTGATAAAATCCATAAGACAATAAAGACCAATGTGGGAGAGACCATTTCCCCCCCACCCTTCTCCAGAGTTTCTCCTATTTCCCAAAGCTGCAGAGATCATCTGACTGCTGTGTGGTACACGCCAGTCAGCTAAGCACCAACTCAAGGGCTTGGAGCCTTACAACAAGTATTTCAAAACCCTGTTCCTTTTTCTTTATTGATGTCCTGCCATGACTATTGTGGTATTTAAAGCCATTCCCAACTCACCAGCTCATCAGAGCAAGGAGAAAAGAGGGAAGAGGAAGGGGAGGGGGAAAGCCCTATGGAGATTTATAGTCATTAACAGCCTTTATAGGGTTTCAGACATTTTTGTGGTAATTCTTTGGAAGGACACATCCATGATGAGCTGGGGTTTATTTTGCTACTGGCATAAGAAATTAGACTGATTCCAAGAAAATATTTGATGTTTACCAAGAAGTGGGCAAATGTAACTAAAAAATGGCAATGAATGTGAACTAGGAACCTTGTTTAAATTTTGGGTCATTCCCAGCTCCTGACCTGGGCCCTGTGAAGTGGATCTTACACAAAGCAAGTCACTGGAAGCTCTTCTGCAGAGTGAATCTATGGCTGTGCAGTGGGCACTGCAAAGCTCCCTCCCTTCACTGGCAGCAGCAACCAAAGGTGGTTAATTACCCTGAGGGATAGCCATCACTCATAAACCTGCATCTCACAGAAACATGTCCTGTCAGGAGGCAGCTGCTCTGTGGTCCCAAAATGTCATGAGGACAGCTCACAAGCACACATATTCCTGGTTTGGAGTGTAAACTTCTCTGGGGTACAGATTTTCCTGGATATTTCTGCGTGGTCCTGTCCCGTGGTGCCCTAATTTCTGAACCAAATCTTCCGATGGGGTAACACTAACTTGTGTGAATGGCGTTAGGCTGATTTACAGCAGGGGAGGATTGAGGCCTTATTGTAAGGAACAAGAGGATTATATTGGCTTCAGAGTTCATGTCAGAGCTGGGACTGGAACTCAGGAATTACTAAGCAGTTTTCTCAATTGCTTCTGTTAGTTTTTAAGAGGGAGTTGTGTTGAGGAAAACCTCCAAGAATATCCGATTTAATGGCAAATCCACTCCTTTTTTCCATGACTGGTTCTAAGATGCCTGCCTACTAATGAACGTGGCTTTTTGTGCTCACACAATGGAGTTGCTCCCTCGTGGCCCACCCAATCCTCTTACAGGATCCCACCAGGGAGATGCAAGGACAAGTTTGGAGGTGAGGCAGAGAAAGGTACATTATGCAAAATGTGACTGTTTTGATTCAGGGTGTTCAGAGGTGACAGCAAGGTCTGAGGAGCTCTAACTGAAAAGCTGACTGGCTACCACTAGTGCTACGTCACACTCCATCGTGTGGCATGGCAAACAAATGGGTGATTTATACCCCTCCACAGCTGGGGGCTGGATTTCTGCCTACTTGGAAGGGTGTCTCACACTATGCTCTACGGCTTTAGGTCCCTTCATGCCCTGTTGTGCAGTTTTCAACTCTGTTTTATGGAGGCAGAAAGCCTCTGATGATCACCCCTCAACCCCATGGGCTGCTTCTTCCTTCTGAGGCCATGTTTTGATCTTAACTAATGTTCATGAGTTCCTCTTGAAGGGCAGTGGGTTAAATATTCATGTTCCACCTTTTTTTTCTCTTTTTTTTTGGTCATATGTGAACATTTTGTGCACTGAGATGAAGCAATTCAGCCAATTCATATCTTCTGACTCCTACTCAGTGCATTAACCCATGTCCACCATCTTTCCTGGACTAGTGCAGTGTTTATAGGACATTTGACTTCATTTGGTTTATAAAATTTTGCTTATTCTGCCTTTCTTGATCATTAGCCCACAAAGCAGCTTGCATGCTTTTCTGTATCCAACATTTCTTTCTGCCTTTTTTTTTCCCATTTCCAGAAGGACTTGTTCCTTAGAACAGATGAACCACATACTGAGAAAATGAACAGGCCAGATTGTCTAGTGCTCCACACCCACCACTGAAGACAGATTTTCCAGAGAACTCAGTTTCCAAGGAGGTATCTAAATACATGACAGATACTCAGAAGTGGAAATGTGCCCACTTCTTTTGGTGCTCAACTAGTGCTAGAGCTGCTCTGAAAAGACTTGCTCTGATATGGCTGTTCTCCTTCACTTGTGCCACAAGACTTCCACATCTCCTCTTTTGTACTCTATTTATGGCCATGCTCACCCTCATTCCACACTCCATCCCACAGGTCTCAGCTGACCTTCTCCTTGTTGCCGTGTCCTTCTGCACCATTAAAAGATCAGCATGTATGTACACTCACATTTCTGTCAAGGGGACATCAGGGCTAATGCTCCCAAATGAAGAACATGTATGTAACATAGATTAATTGTTAAGGCTAATGCTGATTGAAGTTTGGTAATTCAGCCTGCAGGATATACCATATGTTTGAAGTGCATTGTCCAGGTTTAGATTTAAACTCCCAAGGGCAGGGACCACTCCTTTCTCTATGTTTACATAGCATCAATGAGACCAACAGTGCTTGGGTCTGATATACATTAACCTCAGCCAATGCATTGTTAAGTTTAATAATGACTAGTTAACATTAAAGCACAATGGATAAAATATAAAGACAAAAACTTTTCTTGGCAGAGATTTTTGTCATGCTTTTGATGCCAGATTCCTACCCAAATTAATAGTTCCTGGGCATCTGAATCACTGACATTTTCTTGAAAAATTCACTCCTTATACTGCACCATCCTGGTTTTGCCTTGTTCAGCAATTGACACTAAGCCATGGATCACTATTTAGGGTAACTAAGCCAGAGCCTACCTAAGTGAAAAGTCTGTAATAGCAAGGCACCTAAATGGCATGCCACACAGTGAACTCATCTGGGAATCACAGGGAATCACAGAGCCAGGGTGTAAGAAAGGGGAAAAGAAAATAGAGGTTTTGAATGCAAGAATTTAATGTCATTTCTTATTATTTATCTCATTACTTTATAGTTTCCAGAAACCACATTCAAAGGTTACTGTACACAAGCCCTCCAGCAGGAGCATAAGAGGGCTATAGGAATAAATCCAAACTCCATCTGAACTGACAGGCTGTTTTGCAGTGCTAGTTATGCAACATGTTAGTACCTCTAGGTATAGGACCAGCGGGATTTAAACTTGTGCAGCAGATGGTCTGTGCATCATTGCTGGAATGCGCCTGCTGACCCTAGGGCAGAGCCTGAATGGACTTCAAAAGAGAGACTGAGCATGCTTCAAAGTGTTATTGTTTAAATGTTCCACTAAATGGGGACTCCGGAACAAAATATCTAGCTGAGGTCAGTCTGAAAAATGTCAACACACATAATGAGAAAACAGTATGTTGTGTGAGAAAGAATATTTCATAGGGGTATTCTGGCTATTCTGAGTTGAAAAAAAAGCACTTTTTTCATGTGTGTCAGCAGATTGTCATCATCTAAGTGTCTTTTTTCATGAGCTTTGTTCACTTTTGTTGGAAAGAACAAGGTCTGTATGTGAAAGTCATAAATACCTTTGGAAAGTGTGCTTTGTCCACAGACAGGTACACTGGGAGAACTGTCAGCCAAAGTTATGGCAAAGGTGTGTTGCAATACAGCATTGACATAGCCCAGAAAGCCACTCTCTCAATCATTTCAGAGGAAAACTTGAAAGGACCTTGCGTTTGGTTTGAGAGTGTGATCCTGTGATTTCAAATCATTACTGTGTTCTGCTTTGTTCCTCCCAAAGCCCGTAATGCCTGCTCATAGCATGTTCTTTCACTGGGGTAATCCACAAGTTTTGGCTTCTCCTAATGCCATTCAGGGAGAATTTCATTAGGAAAGGGATTGGGTTATTGTTTAAATCAGTAGGTTTAATATCATGAAGGAAGATTTCTCAGGCAAGTCAAGCTTAAAAAGATTAAGACTTCAGTAGAAAATTCAGGATTCAGCCTTTGACTTGCTGGTTCCTGAGCTGCATCTTAAGCATTGCAAATATCAATGGTAGCTTTTGGTCTACAAAAAGTTTCCGTGTTGGCCACTGGCGATTCAACATGGGTGGCTAAAACATTATTTCCTTTGCTGGAAGCAAAGAGCAGCAACCTGAACTCTCACAGCATCTTGTCCTGCAGGGGCATGCCTCTGTCTTGATGGAGACACATTGCAATAACACAGATTAAAAGCTAACCCTCCCTGCAGACGTAATAAAGATCCAATGCCAGGAAGAGCAAACAAGACTCATGTTAAATAAAGGGGAGGCTAGGTTCTTTCACATATCAATATTCAGTAAGATCAGCCAACTTGGCACGCTGAGGTGAAAAGAAAGCCACCAGGCAAGGTAAAAAAACTGAAGGGCTCTAAAGTGAGGTGCTGTTAAACCAAGAAGGTAACTTGGGCTTGTTTGTAGATTCTCAGTGTCTTTGTAACATGTTGTAACTGACACAAAACTTGAATAGCAATCAATGTAAGTGGGTCAAAAATAGCATCCACACCCTCCCTGGAGTCCTGCTTGTTGCACCCAGTATCACTACTCAGCTGTTAGTTGCAGCCCAGATTAAGCAAATACCCTGTAACCTTACCTAACTGAGTGTGAATTCAGCAAAGCTTTCCAGCTTTTGCTTATCTTCAGTGTATGCTTAACTTCAGTAAGTGTAGAAACTCTTTGTTAAATAAGACTTTTAAATCTGCAGAGAGCTGATAAAAAATCAAGAGTTTCACCTTTTTTATCCTGTTTGCCAAGTGCTACAAATAGCTGATACTCGATATGTAGATTGTTGCAACTGTTCAGTGGCCAAAACTCAAAAGTGTGTCAGTAAGTTAAAGGTGATCTGTTATCTCAGTGTTCCCAAAGCAGAGAAGTTACAACACATTTCTGATTAACATAATTTGTTTTAGGAATTTTGGTTCCCTGGAAATATTGTCACTCCAAAACAAATGCACACTGCAAATTCTCTGAACTTCAGCTTGTTAAACTGCTCATGTAGAACAGAAAGTACGAGTCAAGACAAAGTGAGTTTGTGACAAAACTTTGCACAACAGGGAAATAAACTCCAGTAAAATGAAGGAAAAGATATTACTTCTGTTATTCAGTTTGCTTTTTTTCTCGAGTATAATAGGACTATAACCATTTTCTGTCAACAGCTTACAAAGAAACTTGTTCTTAAAGTAATATATGGTGAGAACTTGCATCTAAATTGGGTACATCTAAATTGGACTGAATATAGAATACTCCTAAAGGTGGCTTGTGGTTAGAGCTAGCCAAGCAACACAGAAAAGAGTTCACAAATATTGAAATAAAAATCACCCCCAAACCTCAGAGGCTCCTCCCTCCATATGCTCATTGTACAGGAGCATTTTGAGGACAGTATGTTTATTTGGGTTTGCACTTTGCAGGCAAGTGGTTACCAGTACTTGCCCAGAACGTGCTATTTGGAATTCTCCTCTTAGAGTGCAAAACACAGCCAAGTGTTTTGCTGAACAAGGAAAGAATCATAAATGCACTAGGCAAGGCCTACAGCACTGCAGCTCTGGCTTCAGCAGGTGTCAGGGATTCTTTAAATTCTCTTGCTCATTTACACTAAGCAAACAAACAAAATTCCCAAACCATGAAGCCCACGAATTATGTATGTAGCCAGGCTATGTAATCACAAGTTCCCCTTATGGTAACTTCTCTCTCACTCAAGCTTCCCTCTGCCCATATTGCTGCTGGTCTTTATTAAGCCCCACACTCTACAAAGATTTATGAGCATGATTTACCTCATGATTTTAAGCAGCTGCAGAGTGTTCAATAGGTGTTAAATAGGTAATGAGCTAGAACACAAGAGAACTGCATATCTCCACAGATCAGACTAAATACTGTGAAGTCACAGCTATGCAGAAAGTTCAGTACCTGGGGAAGAGTTGGCAGGGTCTTAGCTTGTAGGGTCTACCAGAGCTGGCATTTCTGTGTGCAGCACCTGGCACAAAGGGACTCCAAATCTGACCAGGATCCCTAGATCCCAATACACTGCAAGTAATAACTGCTCCACGGACTATAATTAGGCACCAAACAGCAAGTACTCTGAGCTCACAAAGATTCTAGCACGTGGTATTGCCAATACATCTGCTGACATTCACATCTGTAGATTGTTCATTCAAACACTGCCTGTTTTGGAATACTAAAACATTCTTACCACCCATCAGCTGCTACCTGACCTGTTTAAAATAAGCTTTCTTAATGGGCATGTGCCTGGATCACCAAAGAGACTATCAAACTTGGCACTGCAGAGGGAAAGCCAAGCCTGGTGCTAGTGATGGCTCTGCATTCTTACTCTCAGACATCCTGTCATCAGGTCAAGGTTGTGGCACAGTGACATGGGGCATGATCCCCCTGCCTGCACACTGCCTGTCCAGCATTTAAATCATCTTTTTCCAGGAATTTGTTGCACACCATGGAACAGGGGTATGCATAATATCAACTAAAGAAAAAGTGAATGACTATAAGCACTTTGTCACAGCTTCAGTGGATATTCAGCAGTGACAACAGTGTGCCAGGCTGAGGGGCCCAGCCAGCAGCTGGCAAAGCATGTTTTATGTAGCTTTGTGAGCACAGACTATGCAAATGTATTCAAAGGATGTTCTCGAGGCAAATTGGTTTGAGCTAAATTTGCCCAGATGCTCTCGAATCTGCTTATTAGAGTCCTTAGCTTGAAAATTAGCTGGAACTGATGAGTCAAACCAGAGCTGGCTTTAGGATCCTTGCATATTAAGGAAACCACAACCAGATTAAATGTGTGCATGTCTATGAAGCATGGAAATTCAGCTCTCAATGCCTGATCCCACTATTCCCAAGATGGGGGCTTCACAATGCTTAATATGTGGAGAGTTCCTGGGGAGGCCTGGGCAACAATTTTGACTTGAGTTTTTAGGTTAAGAGAAAATGTAAAAATAGTTTTTCATCATGGCTTTTTATTTTTGTACTTGCATCTCATTTTGCCTGCAGAGGCACTCCCTGGCAGTGAACTCATGCCTTCCCACTCCTGTTACATGTTCCATTACCAAAGGTGAATAATCAAGACAAAGATGAAGAATGAGAGAAGTAGGTACTCATTTATTCAGACAATTAATGTGAAGGATGAAATCATCTTAATCCTGAACTAAAAAACAACTGCTTCAAGATCCTCTTATGATAGCAAAAGATTCTGGAAGGAGATGGGATTGTGTTGTGTCAATGACAGTGGTACATTTGTTTCCTTGGACTTCTTTCCCATATAAGAAGACTATTAAGGGAAACTATTTGAACTTTTCTTTAACCTGAGTATTGACTTTAAGAAAGAAAACTATGTCTTGAGCCACTCAAGTTTAAGCCAGCTTCCCCAAGACAACTGGTAGAAAATATCTGCTTGCCCACAGGGCATTTTCACAGATTGACCATACGTTCTCCCCATCTGTGCCACCTCTGCAGTCACTGGCAGAGGTCCAGGGCAGCAGCTCTGCTATTCCCCCATCTCTGTCACCCTGTGTCAGACACTAGCTCAGATCAGCCTTGCCCTTGTGGCAGCTACACTGTGTCTGACCCCTGCCTGGGTGTACAAAGGTGGGAAAAGGGTGGGCCATTTCCTGCGCTTAAACAACCGAGCACTGTTAGCTCAGGGACAATTGAGCCTCTGGTGTTTATACTGTCTTTGTCTGGATAAACTGTATGGACACAGTTCCAATGCTGCCACCAGGAGATTTTCTTGCTGATATTCATTCCACTCTTAGTGTGTATTTTGGGCATCCCCATTTTGAATCAATACCTTGAGCCTCTGAAAACTTCATTGTGGTTATGTTTGGATTTATTCTTTAATATTTTTCTTTTACTGAGGAAACTAAATCTGAATAAAGTTTTATGACATGGTCTTCTCTATGCTCTGTAGAAGGTAAATGTCACCTTGCTGTGATGCATTTAGTCTACTCAAGTATCCTCAAAGAATTTGACACCAAGGATGTCCTAAGGGATTGGCCTCCCAATGCCACCTTCTGGGATTTGAGCACTCAGCTCAATGTAAAGCTCCAAATATTGCTGAGGCACACAGAGATATTCAGTATCTCACACTTCACAGAACCTGGACACATTTTGTACATACTAGCTGCGTGTACATGGAACTCGAGTTAAATCAGGGAATTTATCTTCTTTCAGACTCCAGCTTTTCTATCTGTGTTGCAATGACTGGTCTCCAACTGTGAAGAAATACTTCTTATTTAATAAGAAAGCTTCTTATTTAATAAGTTTTGAGTAATCCTAAATAAGCCAATCCCTCTCTCCCTCCCTTCCCAAAACGGCATGGTCTGTGTTCCTTCAGAAACATCTTTGTAAATAACACCAGAAACTGAAAATACCTTTCTGGTCCTATAGGCTGGGATAGGATTTATAGTATAGTTGCACTGACATTCAGTCCATATATATTCATCATTTCCTCCCAAATTCTTCGCTGCCTTCTTGATGATATGTTGAATCTGCTAACAGTGGAGAAGGTCCTGTACAGGTGAGACCATCTTGTACTCAGGAGATAACCAAGAGTTAGACCTATGTGGATATTTTGCTTGCCTTTGCATTCCGTTTGTACATCACCCTGGAATAGCATGCAATTTTTCATTATGAAAAACATTTGGAAAAAGAGCTTAGGGAAAACTACGGATTTAAAGTAAAAACAAAAATAAACTGTACCAAACAATCCAACCCTTGTATTTGTCCACAAAGCTTACTGACTAAAAGATAAAAGCATAGAAGGTTCCTGGATTTATGGCTCCTCAAAAATCCTTTTCTTCCTCAATGGCAATTATACTCCTGAGAAAAAGTAATTTGCCAGATATAGCCCTGGCATCTTTCAGTGCATTTTTCCTAAAATCAAGAAGCTTTTCCAAGCCTGGTGGTTTCAGATGTTATGATTGATGTTTATTCATTTGTCCTCTCTTCCCATGGAACTGGCAATGGCTGTTATTTGTCTATCCAATACCACTCTTACGTCTGTTGCTTTAGTCTAGCTACTTATATGGTCTCCACCATCTCAGTGTTTGAGCATATCCAAAGAATTAATTTTAAAAACCTACATAAAGCCCTTAGAACAATAATAAACCTTCCTTCCTTCCTTCCTTCCAGCTTTATTCTAGGCAAGAGTCTTGGGTTTTTGAGCTTGTATGTATGTGATTAACTTACTGAGGCAAAGCTGAATTGAAGAAATGGCTCCTGTCTTCATCTGGGAAAACAATGGGAAAGGCTGGCACAGGAGAGGCCACAGTGGTGACCTGGGTGGCTGCAAGAATTTGCCAGGACTAGATATGCTTCCCCTAGATTTTCTGACTCTGGGCCCCACCTCAGTAGTATTTTCTATGATTCCTGGAATCTGGCAAGTCGTAAAATTTTTGAGGGGAAGAGGGCAGACATGGGTTTTTCTTTTGACAAAGGGAAGTACCAGTTCTGCCTAGAGATGAGCTGCCCTGATCAGCTGTCACCGGAGGTGTTGCTTCTATTTATTGACTGCATTTGGATCAAAATCAGTGTTTCTGTGTGTTTCCTCTTCATCTTTGTCTGGGAATTATTGTCTGTTATTGCTGTGGATGCTGTAGTTCCCCAAGAAAAAAATTATCCTGCAAATTAAGTCTCTCTTTTAGGTAGCTTTCTCTCCAGAGCTTGTGAGTAGTTTTTAATGGCTTGTTGGAAGCCTGGCCTTACCTGTTACCCAGTTTCTGTGCTTTGGAAAGGCAGTCCAGGGGAAGGAAAGGTTGACGAGTTTGTGGGTCCAACAGCTTTGGGGAAGAGGGCAAATCCCATGTGCTTGAGATGGGCAAATTGGTGGCAAAGATTTAAGTGCATTAAATCCTACGTGAATAAGAACAAGCTGAAGCTCTTGCCAAGAGCTCTGAATCCAAGAACAGCAAATGGAAGAATTACCAATGTATAAAAATATAAACAAACACATGCCAACATTAATTGGAGGAACATGTCCTTCTCACTGACTTTAGCTCATGTGACTGTACCTCTGCTGTAAGGGACATGAGCCCTTGATTTCTCTGTAACCAATAGACATAACTCTTGTTTCCAGCTGAGGGATTAAACTGCACGTGAGGAAATAATTGAGTGCTGGATGGCATTTTTCACACACCCCTTTCTAGACCTGGATCAATGAAAGCAAATATCATTATATCTCATATTTGTGCTAGAAATGTAGCGATCTGCGTACTTGCAGGAATGAGATACAGTTGTCTCAGAAGTTTTTGTTGGCACTAGAACAGGCAGCTGTCAACGCTTCAGCCTAGAAGTAGATGCAGCTCATTAGGACAGTTGGATATCATCAGATCAGCTGGGCTTGGAGATAGGGTGAGACAGGAAAACATATGACAAGAACTGGCATCACAAAACCTCCCCCTTCAGAAATACTACCTCAAAACCAAGGAATGTTGTGGTTGATCACAGCCAATATCAATACAATATATCCTAGTTTAAGGGCAGACTTGCCAAGTGTTTCAGCACGGGTTTCAGTGCCCCTGGTACACATAAAAGTTATGGCATTGGTTCTGGATTATTTACTGGGACTCTGGTAATGATGTTCCTGGCATAGAGCTCTTTGCAAACACGTACTTTGGAGGAGTTCCCATACATTTTTTTATTGTCCTCTAGAGCTGTGGTGGCAAGCTGTGTGAAATCTATCCAGAAAACTGGAAGAAATCAAAACTAAAGGGAAAAAAACAACCAAACTCGATTAAAGATGTCAAAGTCTTTCTTGTGTAGACCTAAAACAAGGTCTGAAATCAAAAGGATATGTGCTGCCTGTGTAAGAGTCATGGGGGAGGGAGTTTTAGATTTTCTTTCAGTGCCCCTAGAGTATTGTTTGATATATTCTGTACAGTTCTGGGACTAGAAAGATGCTTTCAGACTGGAAACAATTCAAAGATGAATAACAAACAAAAGCAACATCAAAAAACACCTGAGTAGCAACAGGGACTAATTTTGAAGAAAGCTTAAATAGACTTGTGTCAGTTACAGGTCAAGGTGACCAAGGCCCTCAGCAGTTCTCCGTGGATATGTAAAAAAATGTAAATGGCAGCCGGCAGATGAAGTGTTTGTCAGCATGCATTGCCATGGTTTGTTTTTGTGTTCAAAGGTTCTTTGTTCCAAGCACACTTCTCTTTTCAGAGCATGAGCTTTAGCTTTGCAACCCAAGCAGCAGGGATGCCTTGTGTTTCTTTAGGACTTTTCATCAGATGATCCCCAAATGCTTTAAAAGGGTGAATTAAAGGAGCTTCACATTAAGAAAAAAATAAAAAGGGATTAATTTCTTTCTTCCAAAATGCAGTCAGCTCTGGTGTAAGGTAAAAGAGCCTGGATTCTCCAGTGGGTGAGATCCTTCTCCCTTTACATTGCTGCAGAGTCACAAAGGATTCATTACCCAACCCGAGTTCCTGTCTGGGGACACTGAGCAAAGGAAGAACAGCTCCCCAGTTATCAAGAGTGCGCTGCAGCAAGCAGCACCAGGAATACAAGTTGTATCAAATTAAAATATGGGGGAGGAATAAAAGAGAGAATTGCAATTTTCTTGGAGGATATTAGGCTTAATCATCATAACTGCTGCCTCTATTCTTAATAGGAGTGAGGACGTGCAGACCTTTGTGCAATTTCTCTGCTGAGAAGCACCTCTGCTTACTCAGTGCTGATTTGGGGTTGCTAGAGCAACACCAAAACCACTTCCTATAGACCGTGGATGTGCTCTGCAGGCCTCCCAGGCCTACATGGTTAGCAAAAGTTAGGAAACTTCACAGAGGAAATACAATGCAAAGTACTAAGAGGGAGATATGGAAACCTTAAATAAGGAGGTAAATTCAACCACTCTTTAGTTGATGTTGAGGGAAAATAGGAGCATGACAACTTTAGAATTTCTTTAAGGTGGCTTTTATTCTGTTAATAATCAAGAGAAGGTTGTTTTATTAAAAAAAAATAAAAAAACAACTTGATTTTATTTTAACAACTCCCTTCAAATACTATTTTTGTGCACACTAACATGTGACACCCATGTGACATAGTTTGAAGCCTTATACTTGTATTCAACATTCATTTAGCTTTCATTACTGACAAAATTTCAAATGCCAGAGGATGTGCAAAACATGCTGGGTGATTTGCAAAATTTTCTGGTGTTGGAAAATTTTTAATGATAAAATACTTTATTAATTGCTTCTATTTTATCTGATTCCTGGCTATTGCCACAGGAACCTTGAGAGCTTTGTAACAAGGAAGATCTCTACTCCCTAAATTATAATTTCTGGGATTATGCTAAAGTACTGTATAAAAACAAGTATTATTCTTAGTCTGTTTGAAACATATACAATTGAGAAAAAATGAGGAATTCACCTCTAAGCTCTTTAATAAAATAAAATCCCCAACTATTTCTGTAGAATTTGATTTGCTACTCAACTGATGTGATCCCAGGAAAGAAAGTTCAAGGTCTAACCTGGAGATTTTTCTCCAGGATGCTTTCTACTGAATTGGGAATTGTTTGAGTAGTGTTTGTGCTAAAAGTATTCTCGATGCTTTTGATGGTGAGCTTTTTATTGTTGGCTGCTGTGTGTCTTTGACTGTAGCAATAATGCAGCAACTTCTGCTTATTTCCCTCATATTCTCAGAACAATTGAGATTTTGGTCCATGCCCAGCGAATCATAAAACCATGGACCATAAGATGAGGGGAGTGTTTCTGCAGGCCCTGGTGATGAAATTACTCCTGGAATATTGCAGCTGTTTAAAATTTCACCTTGCTGGAAAGTATTGGCAGCCTGAAAGGACGAAAAAACACCAGACAGCTTGAGAGCCTCACACATAACAAAAGATTAGAAGAATGGCTTTTGAGCCAAATGACAAGTGGTGATTTTGACATGAGCACAAACATGAGGACGTTAATAGAGAAACATGGGAGAGATGTCATTTACTTTATAGCTGAATCAAGGGATGTAGTTCCTATATATTTATTCCCTGATCTAGATACAACATGGCTGAAATGATGTGTCAGAGTCCCACACAACCAGCAGACTAAACAACGTGCCCTGACTGCAGCACCTCTTTGGAGAGCTCTCCAGGAGCAGCCAGTGGCTGGCAACTACATCTGGTAACCATGTGCCCAGGCTACCAACACACACAGGGAGTGTGGGCTAATGTATGACACTGTTGCAGAGAAAATGCCCTCGGTCAAGACATCGAATTCCAGTTTTGTGGCTGGCTGGGAAGCAGTCATGTGGGAAGCAGGTACCCACAACAGACCCACTGCCAACAGCTGGGGGGTGCCTAAACGTAGCTTGGGCAAAATATTAGAGACTATGCAGAGTCTGCAGCAGCCCAGCACAGGCAGGGAGACTGCTCACTTGTGAGATGCTGGAGGTCTGCAAAGATCTCAATGAGTCTTGGCCTTCTCTTCCATCTCTGATTGCTGCCTTGCCAGCCTTGGAGTACATTATTGTTTATTACCCAGAGGGGACAGCTGAATTCCTTCTACAGCAACAATATTTTTTGTGATGCCAGTGCTGTGACCTTTATTCATGAAAAACAAAGTACAAATGGGGAAACCAGGGTGGAGTTTTGTCAGAAATGTGATGTAAACAGCTACAAAGATGTGGCTGTGCTCCTCCAAAGCCATTTCCCACCAGGTAAGGATGAGAGAAACAGGCATTGCAAACACAGCATAGATCCTATCTGATATTTTGTTAGCTAATTGCCTATACCTAACAGCAAGGCTTAATAAAAATTGCCAAATTGAACTTTTGGTTAGATTAGACAACATCAACAGTAGTTTCCAAAGGATTTATGGAAACTAAATCCCATTCCAGGTATATGCTGACATTTAAAAAAAGCCAGCCTCTTTTCTAGCATTCATGAAAGTAACATTAACAACTCAGTAGGAGAAGAGCTCCTGTTTTGTTGTGGAAACAGTCTCCGCAGTACCCTTGAAAATTCATCCTGAGGCAAGTTTGAAATAATTCATGCTTTTACTCTTACAAAAATATCTTCATGTTTAGAGCAAACAGCTGTTTTGCTGCTGGAGAACAGCAGAAACATGACCTGTATTTAAACCTGTAACTTATTGGGAGAACTGGGAGCTTAGTCTTCTAGTAGTGACAAAAAATTCAGTGACACATGCAAACACTTCTGGGGTGGCATGAATTCAGCTTGAGGGGAAAACTGAGTTGAAGCCAGGTGGAGTGGGCATGTGGCAGTGTCCTCTGCTCTGGCTGGAGATGGTGCCTGTGTCCTGAGCCCCAGCAGGTCAGGGGATGTGCCTGATCGAGGCCGTACCCCTCTCCACATGGTTTCACAGCACCTCCAGAGGTGCTGGATGGAATTCCCAGGAGTCCACCACACCCTGCCCTGTGTGCCTCTGCTCCATGACTTGCTCAGCTCTGTCACCAAGCAGTCTCAGGCCCCGCTGCTCAGGATGATGCCTGGTCACTGCCAGAGCCCAGCCTGGCCATGCAGCTCCTCCATGGTGCCAATGGCCTCCAGCAGCATTTGCTATGGGACAACAGGGGTCAAGGGTAACTTTGTGAGTGCCAAGGACATCCCAAATCAACTTTGGCTGCTCCATGGTTTTCTGGGATGTGCTTCCCAAGGAATGTGGGATTTTAGGGGCAAATTTTCACACTTCTCTCCACGAACCTAAATGAGCTCAACAGACAAACTTACAGAAGCAAAAAGGAGAAAACTTGAGGACTTTGGCCGACACAGAGAGTAAGAGACAATTGCTCAGTGCTACAGGCAGCCTGCGACCAACTGTTCACAAAATATTAACCATTTGTGGCACATTTAATAATCAGTAAGTGATAATACTAAGCTTTGATACAAATCAGAGCCGAACATAGGCCAAAGAGATTTGGAGGCCCAAGTCTGGATAGTTTGTGCTTTGCGCTGAGCCTATTCCACCCTCTCCCCTTTCCCCACCTTCTCATTACAGACAACAAAGTGGGATTGCTCTAGCTGGGAGAGACAGGCAGAAATCACTCTCTTCAAGGATGCACTGCTGGGTTGGTGGTGTTGCTGCACCCAGACAAACTTTCCAAAACCAGTCTCTGCCCAGGTTGGGACCTAAGCATCAGATATCCCAAAAGAGAAGCGCAGGGATGCCACAGTGAATATTGCTGAATTTATTTTAGGCCACGGAGATTCTGGCTGAAAGATCACTTGGGAGCGTGCCAGAGGTCCAGAAAAGGCAACTGCTTGGGGAAGCTCAAGGTCACCCACGCCCGGGAGCCCTCGGTGACACGGCTGCCCGGCGGAGCGCCGCGCTGCCAGAGGAGGTGGAAGCCCAGGCATCTCCTCGGAGCACTCGGGAAATGCTCCAAGCGCTCGCGGCGCGGCCGTGCCGGGGGCCGGCGGGCAGGGACGTGCGGGCTGCGGGCTGGAGGATGCTGCTGCGTCCCTCGCTGCCGCCGCCGGCAGCTCGGCCTCCCTGCCACCAGATGCGAGCAATTTGTTTTGCATTTGGACTGGTAGTCTGGAAAACTGAAGCGCCGTGTTTTTAGGTTTATATTATATGCTTGCTTTCCAGTTCTGTTAATTAAAATCATGATACTGGATGAGCAGTTGCTGGATAGCTTGCAGGGTTCATTTTAAATTTCTTGTTTTTTCTAGACACTCAGGCATTTGAAACCCTTTCTCTGCTTGCAGTGCATTAATTCATCTAGCTGGAAATTCTATCTGTCTGAACTCGTACAAGCATGCATTTGGGAATGGTTTTGTTTCTTATAGTATTTTCTCCTGTTTGCCTGTATCTACCAGTGTAATTTGTCAGAATAAACAAAGTAATTGAAAATTACACACTCCTCACAACTATTTCACCATCACTTTGAGAGGGAAGGGAGCAGAGGGACCCAGAAGCAAATGGAAAGAAATATGAGCATGTATGAATTCACTCAAGTGATCACTCTTCTTCTCTGGTGAGTTTAATCCATCTTTTCTGGAGCCATTATGTAAGTCATGAAGGCTCAACTGCCTTAGCAAGCTCTCCACTGTACATTTTTGGATTACTTTCCACTTTGATGTCTACTGTCACCTGGGATGTGATTAGGCCAAGCCTACCCAGCTCAATAATCAGCTCCAAATGGAAATGGAAGTGCTTCTGCAGGGCAGCCTCAGACTCTGTTGACCTTTTATTGTTTTCAGAGTGGGTCTGCCACAACTTCTTCCCTGTCTCCCAGCTTACATCTCCTGTGGCTTCCCAGATTCCATATCACCTTTGCTGCACCCATGTAACCATCTTGACTTGGCAGGACCTGTTGTGCTCATGAGGCCCAGCAGCAGAATATTCTGCAGCAGCAGAATATTTAACTGTGGCATGGCAGGTTACTAGCAGGCAAAGAAGCATATTCACCATGTGCATCCTCATCGAGCACACCTTGTGCTACTGGAGCAGTGCTAACAGAGGACTTGGTCCAGTGAGGGAGCATCACTTAAACTGCTCAGATGTGAATCTTTGCTTTCAGGATTGAAAAGGTTGAGTGTGGACATGTACAGGGATGGGCTAACCTTGGCAGCAATTACTTTGTTTCGCAGACAAAGCTCAGAGTCACTCAGCAAAGCTCACACAAGCTTCTCTCGTGCCCAAGTGAACATCACCTGAGCTCAGCAAAGCTTTTCTATGCAAATCTCAGCTGCTCTGCATTGTGTCAAACAATAACTCCAGAATTAGATCCAACAAGATGGCATTTTTTTTTTAGCAAGCTCATTCAGCAACATAGCCTTTTCAGGGCTTATATCTTGGTTATTATTCCTGTCATTTGCCTTCTTTTGGAAAATTGAACTCATGTGATAGAGGAACTTCATGTGTCAAATTCTGATGCAGAAATTCTGGTATGAGTACTTCTGTAAAATACAGAAGTGGAAAATGGAGGTTGTAAGTAGGAAATTATTTTCTTGGGTGTTTCATTTTAATAAATTTTATATGATCGAGCCAGCAAAGAACAATGCCAACATCAAAAAAATTGATTACCTGTTAATCTTGTCCTAAATTTTTGGCAAATTTAGGCAGGCAAGATTTTGTAAGAACTGTTATGTAATAGTTAGTTCAGGCAAAAAAAAAAGATTAAAAGAGATAAGTTACCATATATCTAGTACTAGGTAATCAGATTAAAATGAAAACAAAAAGCTAACAAACCATACAACTGGGAAGTGCAATAACTGGATTTGCTAATGCCACATAAAAAGATGAGCACATATTTGGATTTTGCACAGGACAAGTGCCACAGATTTTTCCGTAGGGAACAATCCTCTATTGGCAAAGTGTGGTCAAAGGCAACAAATAAATCTTTTTTGTCCTTAATTATTGTGATTCTGTTTAAATGTTAGATGACGTCAATTTTAGCATGCGGAATGCAACTGTGAAATAAAATGGGTTTCCTGAATTTTCAGTGATTGACTAAAATTCACACACATACTGGTTATTTTAATTTAAGGAAAAAGGATTTTGTTTGTTTATCCTGTTACATAACACTGGATCTATTCTCCCTTGAACATACAAGTATGATTATCATTAGTCTTAAAGGGAAACAGTTGTCTTTTAAATTCCTTTTTGAATTTCTGAATTTTTATATCTATTTTTTAAAGTTAGGTCCCAAATGACTGGATATGAGTTGAAGATGAAAGCACATTGTTTATTTTTTTCAGTTAGATTATTTTAATCTCATTTATACATAGTTCTTCTGCTGTTCTTCCCAACAGAAATAGTGAAGAAAAAAACCATTTGTTAGAGTGACTTCCAAAATACAAAACATGCGGTTCATGCAGCATCCAGCAGGAGACAGAGTACCTGTTATTGCTTTTTAAATTCATTTTTATGAAACTGGCTGGCTTTAAGTTCAGAGACATTCTTTAATAATACTTACATTTTTCATTCTATAGTGCATTCCTTTCAAGGATTTTAAATTGTTCAGGTGATCTTGAAAATCCCAGTGCAAACCTTTGGATATACGACAGGTTTTTATTTCCAGGTAGCTGACTGTCAGTTTACTTGAAACACTCATTTTTTCAAAAGCCAGTGTGACCACTTTGGTTCCAGGCTGTTTGGTTCCTCTGTGTTTGCCCCTCACTTTAGGAATCAGCCCCTGTAAAGCAACAACTCAGCTGGTGTTCAGAAAGGACCAGCTCCAGCCTCTCAGCCTTGCTAAGTGCCTCGAGTTAATTTGTAATTCGCTTGATGTAAGGAAAGGACCAGTGCAGGCAATCCCATAATGGCTAGGCAGTCTCAAATATAAGCAAAATAGGCCACCCAGAGCATTAAAGCAAGAGAATTTAATGCCAACTTTCCAAGAAGACCTGTGGTTTTTCATTGCCTTTGTGTTTGGCTTGTAAAGTGGGTGCAGGGCTCTATCATGGGCAAGCTCACATGATGGGGAGTGTACCAAAAACACAGGTCATGTTTTGCTTTCTGTTTGATACCTTATTTATATATGACTTATATAGATAAACGAAGAAAAATTAACTGTCCAGGCCATTATTTCATCTAAAATAAACACAGACTAAAACTACAGCAACTTAGTGGATTGTGTGGATTAGTGAGATATCCTGGTATGTAACAGCAATAGCAACAATTTATTCCCCAATCTAGTAATGCTAAAAATCTGCAATCCAGAGTCACTCTGTGATATGCAAATCCCTTACAAAATCTGCTTCCCCTTTTCAGGCTCAGGATGCTCTGCTATACAGGGGAACTCCAAAGACTGACCTCATATAACTTTTTATAGGAAATTTGTGTATAGAAAATCATTAATGCAATGGATTTATTCAGGCCATCTTTTTTCCATTCTTGCTTACACAATCCTTTACACATGGTGCTGTTCATTTCTCTCCTACATTTCTGCTGAACTTCGTGCCTGGATGAACTTTGTTTGTTTGTTTAATTTTATTGTTTATTTGTAAAATCTTCCTAATCCCTGCAAAATCTCCTCTTTTTCCATGCCCCATCTTGGTACTGAGTCCACGAAACATGATGTTTCCTCTAGCAACCAAACAATGAAAACAAAGTTTCTCCTGAAAAATGAAGAAATATTAAATTGGTTGTCATTTAAAAATTTGCTTTAATTTAAGAATTTGCTGATGGGCATATTTTAGGTTCTGGTGTAATATCCCTTCCTCCACCTCACCTTATGGAAACCTGAATTGGCTCTGCCATACCCTTGGGTTAATATTCATCCATCTGAAATGTGGCACTCACATCCCTGCCCCTCGAGGCCTCTTTACCCAAGTGCAAATGCAGGGAATCTCTCCTGACTTTCGTGCCATCTCAGTAGATTTCCACACGTTGTAGCCAAGCTGGGGATTTGGCCCAGTGTCTTTTTTAAACCCTGTGACCCAGACATGGAGATTAAAAAAGAGTTATGTTATCGGATTAAACAGATACAAGAGGCACTCGCTGTATCAGCATCCAACACCTTAAATTCTAACAAGAAGATCAGCATGGTAATGGCAATAGCCCCTGAGGAAGAGGGAAAACTCAAAGGAAGGTGATGGCAAACCCATGCCTTGGGCTGGGGTGCAAAAACCTGCCACTCTGATTGTTTGCCAAGGCAGCCACGGGAATATGGCGTTCTGTTTGCTACAGCATCTTGATACAGGATGCACTTGAGGTATAAAAGTCATTTGAACTCCACCTACCTGTAGCTAGAGTGATTTTGGCCTTAGTTAAGTTTGGGTTAATGTCTTCACAGTGGGGTTTTTAAGTGTTTGGGCTTGATTGCGTTATGCACTGCATCAGCAGACACTGAAATCAATAAAGCTGCAGAAGCAAAAATTCTAACAGATTAAAAACAGACCTACATGAAGAGAATAGTAATTTCAGGCACCATTTGTATGCTTAATATTATACACATGCTTATTCTTTGTAATTTGGGCTCTAACTTGTGATTTCAGTTACATAAGAGAGTGGAGAAGCCAGAGGCATTAGTGCTGCCATACACCACTGCAGCTGAAGGCAGAGTTCCCCCAAATATTCATCAGGCACTTTCTCAGAAGTTGTGCTGTCTCATAATGAAATAACAGATAGCAATGTGCATATTTATGAAACAAAAGACTTCTTCTTCTTATTATTATTATTATTTTTATTTCCAGGTATTGTTTACATGCCTCTGACTTGTAAACAGCTTTGGCTGTTGGTCTTTTATCCCCAACTTATTTTTTTTAAGCACAGAGAGCAACCATGTGCTTTGTATGGTTGACTTTCAATGAGTGAGGAGCAATAGAAGAACAGAGAGCCAGAGACAAAATACAGACTTTGATTCCTCTAGAGAACTAGAGCAAAATATTCCACTGCTGTCAGTGGTACAGCTGTGCTGGCAGGATCCTTCACACAGACAAGGCTCCAGCCACTACTTACATTTCACTGATGTGACTGCTGGTTCCTAACGTGCATCTAGGCATCCTCACTGCAACCAGACAAGTGGCTGAGCTGGTGAGAAACCCTTTGCTTCATTCCCTAGTGCAGCCAGAGCTGCCTGTTTGTGGTCCCTCGTGGAGCCTCACAAAATGTGAGCTGCCTTCCGCGAAGGATGCCTACGAATCAAAGGTGCAGTACACAAGAAAACTGAATCGGAAGACGTAGGTGGCAGCATGGACTACATCGTTATGAGTTTAAACGAGGCTGTTCAGTGGAGATATGCCAACAATTAGCTGTGTATATCCTATATCTCTGTCTGGTTTTCTGCTAAAAACCTACTCACGTTCCAAATCAGCTCGGATACTGAAAATCACAGAATGCACTGGGGTAAGAGAAAATCGGTTGTGTGACTGTGGCACAGTGTTTTTGGCATCCTGTATTGCCATCAAAAAGTGTGCAGAATGGTGCAGCTTTTGCAAGAACCAGCTAAGGAAATCATCCTTTTCTAAGATCTCTCTGCTGTGATGGAATTTGATCCCCCCAGCAGCCTATACATAGGTGATGGGCTCCGGAGGCGGTCCCCCAGTAAGTGCTGTCCTAGTTTGTGGTGTAGAAAGGTAGCGTCTTGTATCCGGGAAAACCAAGACAGCAGAGGTGTGGGGACTATTCACTATCCTTCGGTCCGTCCCTGCTGTTCGCAGTGCAAGGTTAGCACCGCGGGACTCCTGTGAAACACAGATGGCCCAAAATTCCCTTTTCACCACATCAGTACTCCCACAAGGCGAATGGTATTTTGCAGTACAGAGAATCTTACTAAGTCTTCAGCGGGGATTATATGAAAATGCCTCGCGACCCTGTCTGCTGCCGTATCCTTTCATTAAGAGAACAGAGGGGATGCAGGTAGGAGAGCAAGGACATGTTTGAGTCATAGACCCGCTTGCCTGCAGGGGAAGAGGACCGGCTTTCGGTTCGGTGAAACCCGACGCAAAATAAAACGCTGCCCTGCTCATTTTCCCCGCTGATCGCCCCGGCCGTACTTTGTTCTCCAGCTGCGACCGGGACTTTCCGGTGCCGGGGATCGCGCTTTTGGGATGCGTCCGGGCAGAGCAGGGATATCCCAGCCTCCCAGGCACCTGCCGGGCCACGCTCCCGTGTTGCCTCCTCCAGCAGCAGACGGCTGCGGGACCAAACCTGTCCCCAAAGCCTGGCAGAGCAGCACCGGGTCCAGAGTCCAGTCCCCCGGGGGGCCGGGGAGAAGAGTGGCCGCGGAGAAGCAGAGCCAGGGCCCAGGCGCAGGGACAGTGACACCGCCGTGGGATGCTTTTTCTGTGAGAAGACCACTCTTTGTGTAAAGATAAAAAATAACGACTAAAAAAATGTACGAAAATGAAAAATACCGGGACGAGATCAGCGGCTGGGAGCCCTCGCTCCGCTCCCTGCCCGCCGCGGCAGCCGCGGGACGCTGGCCAGGTCCCTCGGGGCGG